>JAASAO010001382.1:0-53502 GCA_017311375.1 Mytilus coruscus
TAAAGGGAAATTTTTAAAATTGAAAAATTTAACATAAATTCTAGGTTATAAATTTTATCCCTTTTTCCAAAGGGTAAAGGGTTTAAACCTTTTAAATAAATTAATTTAATTTCTCTAATTTTGAAAAAATTTTAAAAAAAATTTCTTTAAATTTTTTTCTTTAAAAAAAATTTTGTTTAAAATTTCCCCACAAATTTCCCAAAAGAAAAAATTAAAAAAACAATTTTAAAACCGCCGGCTTAAAATTTAAAAACAAAATTTAATTTATTAAAAAATTACTTTTATATTACTCAAAAATAAAATTTTTAAAGCCAGGGTTCTTTTTTTAAAAAAAAAAAATTATAAAAACCCAAAAGGTTTTTAATCATTTTTATTAAAAAAAATTTTTTAAAAAAAATGGGAAATTTCGAAATTTGTTTAATGAACAAAAAAATTTCGGAAAAAGTTTTTGAAATGCCCCCAATTTAAAAGAAATTTAAAATTAAAAATTTTTAAAAAAGAAATCCCTTTATTAAAACTTAAAAAAAATTTTTAAAAAATTCAAAAAAATAATTTAAATCACATTTAAAAGAAAATTTTATTAAAACAAAAAAGAAAAAAAGGGAAAAAAAATTTGAAATTAAATCCAAATAAATAAAAACCCGGGTTTGCTGGTTTTTTTTAAACTTTGAAGATATTTATTTTTAAAATTTATTTTAAAAAAGGAAAGGAATATTTAGAAAAACATTTTTGCTCCCAAAATTTTTAAAAAATTTTTTTAATTTTTTATAAAATTTTAAAAAATTTTAAAAAACCCAAAATTTTTAAAAAAAAAAGATTAAACAAAGGGAAAATTTTAAAACGTTAAAAGAAAATTTTTCCCCTTTTGGGTTTAAAAAAAAAAATAAAAGGGGCCATAAATTTTTCCCTTTTTTTTAATTTTCAAGCCCTTAAAATTTGTTTCCCAAAAAATTTAAAGAAAAAAAAATTTTTAAAGAAATTTGAAATTTTTTTGGGGGAAAAAATTTCCCCGGTTTTTTTCGAAAAATTCCATTTAAATTTGAAAAACAAATCAATTCCCAAAATTTTTTTTTAATTTGGGTTTTGAATTTAATAATTAAAAAAACCCCAAAAATAAAAAATTCAAAAAAAAAGTTTCCCAACTTTTTTAAAAGTAAAAATTTTAAAAAAAAACAATTATCCCTTTGGAAAATTTTTTATGGGAAAATTAAATTAAATTTTTAAGGAAACTTAAATTTTGTAAATCCTCAATTTTTGGGAAAATTTTTACAAAAAATTTTAAAAAAACCAAAAAATAAATTCCCTTTTAGAAAAGTTTTTAAAATGTGTAAATTCTTTTCATAGGAAAAAAAAATTTTTTGAAAAAAAATTTTTTTTTTAAAATCAAAATTTAAGAAAAATTTTTTTAAAAAAAAAAAAAAAAAAAAACCCCCAAAAAATTTTTAAATTTAAAGTAATTTTTTTTAAAATTTTAAATTTTTCCAAAAGAAATTTTTTTAAAAAAAAAAAATTAAAAAATTTAAACCCCCTTTTAAATTTAAAAAATGGGAAAAAAAACATGGGTTATTAAAATAAAAAGCTTTCGGGAATTTTTAAAAAGGAAAAAAAATTTTTTCAAAAGGGTTTTGTCCAAAACTTTTTAAAAAACCCAAAACTTTTTTCCCAAATTAAATTAATTAAAAGAAAAAAGTTTTTTAATTATTTAAACGGGGAAAAAATTAAAAAGTAACCAAAAAAATTTTGAAAAAAACCTAAAAAATTTTTTCAATTTGGAAACAAAAAATTTAAAAAATCAAAAAAAATTTCAATTCCCCAAATTTTATCCGAAAATTGGAAAATGAAATTTTGGGGTTTTTTCTAATTAACTGGGAAAAAAAATTTTTAAAAGTAAAAATAGTAAACAAATGTTTAAAATTTTAACAAAAGAAAAAAAAATGAAAAAAAAAAAAAAACCAAACAAAACCCAAAAAAAAACCCAAAAATTTGACAAGCCATCCAAACTTTAAAAAAATTTTAAACTCAATAATTTAAAAACAAAAACTTAATTTTTAAAAATTAAAAATAAAACAAAAAAAAAAAAAAAAATAAAATTATAGTAAAGTTAAAATTATTTTTTTTAAAAATTTTTTAAAGGGAAATTACCAAAATTTTAAAAAGGGGTTTTTTAATTTTTAAAAAAAATTTGGAAAATTAAATTTTAAATACGAAGGGGGAAAAATTAAATGGAAAAAAAAATTTTAAAACAAAAAAAGTTTTTTTTGGGAAAAAAGGGTTTTTTCCCAAAAAAAAAACAAAAATAAAATTTTTAGTTTTTTTAAAAATTTGTTTTTAAAATTTTTTTTAAATCTGGGGCCCAAACTTTGCAAATAAAAAAAAAATTTAAAAACCAGTTTTTTGAAACTTTATTTTTTAAATTATTTTTAAAATTTTAAATATTTATTAAACCAAAAACAAAGGTAAATTTTTTCCATTTTTTAAAAAAAAAAAAATTTTAAATTTAAAGGTTTTATTTTTTAAAAATTTAAAAAATTTTTGTTTAAATTTAATTATAAAAGTTAATTTTAAAATTTAAAATAAAAAAATTTTTTAAAGGGTTTTTAAAGAAAAAACAAAAAACAAAATCAAATTTTTCAAACCTTTTAAAAAAACCCCTAAATTTTTGCCTTTTTAAAGCAAATAAAAAATTTTTTTTGCCCAAATTTTTTAAATTTTAAAAATTTATTAAATAAAAAAATTTTTTCCCTTTTAAACAAAATTTTTAAAAAGTTATTTTTGGTGGAAATTTGTTTCCAATTTTATATTTAAATTTAAAAAAAGGCTTTTGGTAAAAGAAGAAAATTTCAGGATTACTGTTTTCCCTTATAACCCTAAATTTCCTGGGGAAAAATTTTGGGGGGCCAGGTGAAATGACCGGTTTTAAAATTTATTTTAAAAATAAAATTTACCTTTAAGATTTTTTAATTTTGTTGAAGGGCTTTAAATTGAAAAATTTTTTAATTTTAAAAAGGGGGTTTTTTAAAATTTTTTTCTTTTTTAAATTTTCCTTAAAAACCCTTTTAACTGGGAAAACCCTTGAAAAAAAAAGGAAAAAAGGGTTAAAGGGGAAAAAAAGATTTTTTAAAACAAATTTTTTTTTAAAAAATTTAATTAATAAATTTTTTTTTTTTTTAAAATAAAAAAGGAATTTTAAAACAAAAATTTTAAAAACCTTTTTTTAATTTTAAAAAAATTAAATGCCAAATTTTTTTTAAAAATAAAAAAAAAATACTTTAAATTTTTTAAAATTTAAAAATTTTTCTTTTTACAAAAATTTTTTTTGTTTTGGAAAATTTTAAAAATTTTTTTTTTATTAATTTAATTTTTAATAAATTTAAAAAAAAAAAAATATTGGGAACTGAACAAATTTTTGTTTATAATATTGGAAAATAATATCCCGAACAAAAAGGTAATCATTTTCCCTTTTATAAGTAATACCCTTTGGTTAATTTCCCAAAAATCAAATTTTATAATTTATAAAATGTTGTATATTTGGTATTAAAATTTCAAATTTCAAAATTGTAAAAGGGTATTGGAAAATGAACAGTTTATATTTAGAATTTAAGAAATGAAAAAAAAAAAAAAACAAAGTTTTTCCTTTAAACGTATGTCCAGCAAATAAAATGAGAAACACTATCTCAATTAGGTGTGTTCTTGATAATGTATTATATAACTGTCTTTTTTGTGTTGTTCTAAATTCGATTGATCAAATACACAAACAGTTATAAAATTCAAACTAAAACCAAGTATTTGTCACATTTTATGTTCCCCAGTTATCCATCTTATGAAATAAGGAGATATGATATGATTACCAGTGAGACAGCTATCTTCCACAGTTCTCTTTGTGCCATTTTCACAACAACAGTAACTTTTATGGTGAATCATGGACATAGTGACATATGGCAACAATCTGTTGTAGTCACACTCGGATTTTTATATAGTCTAAGTGTTGAAGATAAAGGTGCTTTTGGTCCAAAAGTTTAGAAGAACCTGCTATCATGGCAGAGAATAAAAATAAGAACATCATATACTAAATAGTAAAAAATATATATCCTTATGTATTAATATGACAGTTTTGCACTATCCCACCAATGCACTTCAATAAGGCTAAGGCACAGGAAAAGATTTTAATTTAGAACACATGTTAATGTCATTAAAATCAATTATAAAAAAAAATCTGCAAAGAGTTAAACAAAAGTATGCATTAAACATGTCTGAGAAAAACAAGATGTTTAAACATGTTTCCTTATTGGGCCATATTCATAACAATACAGTACAAAGTTATAATGTTCCACGATGTGTATCAATCTGTCTAATAATTATGTAAATACTGGTTTATAAATGAACACATTGGTGTCAGTGCTCTTAACGAAAGATGTCCTTTGTCAAATGGTCTGAAATTTCCATCTACCTCCCACAATGGACCACAGGGGTTCGTTATCATAGATGTTTTCATGCTCGAAATCTATGCCAGTCGACTGGTATACGTTCTACATTGTGTTTATAGCGGGCAGTGTAGAACGCATACCAGTCGACTGGCATATACTCCCAAAAACATCTATGATACGAGCCCATGTGCACGGACAAGATCTATGGTCATGGAACATGTCAGTTCAAAATATAGCAGGTTAAGGGTTGGGGATCTAAACAAATTTTGATATAATAAACGAGAAGAGGTCAGGGGCATTCCCCAAGCGAAAGAAATCAATTGTGTACTGAAACAGAATAGTCATGGCAATTAAGCATATATTCCAATAAGAGTTGAGGATGAGAAGAGTTTTCAAGACCTTTTAAGTTTTACAATTATATGATATAAATTGAGCGAGGCATGTCACTCAGGGACACAGCTATGGTGAACTCATTATACTACACTTCCACACAATCTTATCAAACAAAAGTTTTCCTATTCTAGTTAATTAAATGGTCGTATTATAAATCATGTTGCAAATGTATTTGCTGCAACTCATGTACAAGCATTTTCTCTAATGAGAAAGGTAAATATTCTAGATATACTTACTGAAGGTGTGATGAGATGATTAAAGCACTAAATGTTTTCCTTGACAACATGTAAGTACGTTTCGGCACTAGAGTTTATCGACAGGTTGTAGGTATTCCTATGGGCACCAATTGTGCTTCTTTCATAGCAGACTTGTTTATTTACTGTTATGAATCACTGTTTATGGCCAAACTCAGTAAAGAACTGTCTAAATTCTATTTTATTGATAAATTCAACACAACTTACCGTTTTCTTGATTTTTTCGTCAAGAATCCTCTAAATATACTGCTAAATAATACCCAAAGAAACTTACTGTAAATAAATCTAATATTAACAGCAATAACTGTCCTTTCCTAGATTTAGATATTTCAGTATTACACCAGAAACTCTACACAAAATTTACGACAAAAGGATGATTTTTCTTTCCCTATTGTTAATTTTCCCTATTTGGACGGTGATGTTCCTTTGGAACCGTCTTACAGTGTTTATATATCCCAACTCGTTCGCAATGCTTGTGACTGTAGTGACGTTTTGGATTTCAATGAGCGTAATGTATGTACAATTATTGGTCTTTTGTTGGGCAATGTATGACAAATATATGTTCAAAACCTCGCCCGTAATTATAATTATGTAGTTCATTGACCGCTCCCGACATGTGTAACTTCAAGGCATATTTTAGCGGCGATCGATGTCTTTCAAAATTACTTGTTATCAATAGTACCGCTTAAGTCGACGCTAGCCGTCTTGACCTTGTTGTAGGTTATGAATGATTTGTTCATTGTTGAACACCCTACATCAACTGTCAAGATGAAGAACAGGTATAAAAGCCCTGTTCATTGATAATTTTCTATGTTTTCTATGTATTGTGTGCAATTTTGTCCGATGTACATTTGCTCCATATCCTTTCATTTTCTATAACTATTAAACTGTTACTGTGGAATCATTATTATTCGTTAATTTTCGCGAATTCAATGTACAGCGAATGATAAATTTAGTATAGGAATGTATGCAGCCTTTAGCAAATTCACGAAATCAAATATCCACGAAAATGAAAGAATTCCTCAATGCACGAAAATTGGTACCCAGGAAAACGGATTAGCACATCTTACATTTTAAGGTGATATTGTAAACCGAGCCTGGAAAATCTAGATACAATCCAGGTAAACTTATCAATCCTTTAAATAAAATGATTCTAGAAGGTTACCTATTCAGCACTGTATTTAAATCTTTGAGTATTGTTTTGGTATTATTGGTATACGTATTGATTTTTTATCAATAAAATTAAAACTATACTAAATGTTACATATGTACTTTCACGGTACTACAGTCTTTACACTAAATCCATTGGATGTTGGATGTGTAATGATTGGTTTTAGTCTTAGATACATGGCTTTTTAATACTTGTTATTTGCTTTGCACTAGCTGTCGGTAACTGCGAGTACTCTCAGAAATGTTCTTAGTGTCTTTTGTTTAGGGATGTATAAGTCCCGTCCACATCCACTCTGTGTTTTTTTTTTATTTCTATTTGTATCCATCTGATGGGTTAAGCCTTTTTCAACTGATTTTTATAGTTTGTTCTTATGCTGTACTGTTACACCACTGTCCAATGTTAGGACGAGGTTGAGCCCTCACAAACATGTTTAAACCGCCACATTCTTTATGTGCCTGTCCCAAGTCAGGAGCCTGTAGTTTGGTGGATGTTCGTTGGTTCATGTCTGTCATATTTGTTTTTGTAAATCGTTTTTTTGTTTTTCATATATTAGGCCGTTACTTTTCTCAATTGAATTGTTCAATATTTTTCATATCTGGGCCTTTTATAGCCGACCATTTGGTATGTTTTTTCTCATATTTGAAGTCCGTACGGTTGCCTATAATTCTTTACAACCACTTCATTTGAACTTTGGTGGATAGTTGTCTCATTGGCAATTATTCCATATCTCCTTATTTTTAAAAGAAAGGTTTTATCAAGGCAAATAAGACTACGAATTGTTAAAGGAAGGAGATCTGTACCATCTTTGAGATATTTCCTGATTTACTTTATAATGGCATGATCTGAGGTAAAAAATTTAGTTGCATTAAAAGGTCTTGGGATGGCAAGCAAGAACATACTGTTAATTCAGAAATGTTTGCAATGTTATCATTATTGACAAAAATAGCGACGAGATAGGTGTCGCAATAAAATAAAAATATATAAATTATGATAGCATTGTTTGTATGCAACATTTCCTGAATAATTAAATTGTATATTTGTCGATTGTTCAACAATAAAAAGGCAAGCAATTATTTCTGAATTTAAAATTGACCTTGAAAAGTAAGAGTCAAGGTCAAAGGTTTATTCTATGGGACCCAACACATTTTCTTGAGGTGCTGCTACCATATGCTAAATATTAAAAGTTTATGTCAAAGGATGAACAGGTTGCCTTCCAGATACAAAATGTAGGACTAATAACCTACTGGCCAATTAAATGAGAATCTTCGCCCATTTTCTAATTAAAACTATTAAGTCCTATCATGGTGAAGATATGCACAACAGAAACAAACTGTTTTTTTATACAATATACATAGTAATGGTTGATATGGCAACCAAGTAAAATAGTGGAGAAGGAACTACATTTTTGTTTTATTAGGATCTATCACTTATACACAATGAAAATTCAAAATAAATGGTATTTTGTAATTTAATTCATGTAATTTCATTTCAGATTACCAAAGGACAGTTTTTCATATCTTAAATTTTTAAGATTTGCTGCTTTATTTTACCTTCTTTTATGCAAAATTGAAAAAATACCAACAATTTTATTTTAATTGTTTGAACACTAACATAGTACTAGTTTCCATATAGGAAGTATAGTCATAAGTATTGTTTTCTTCCGGTGATAGATTATTAAAAACTGATATAAACTGGCTTATGTGCCAGACATTTCATTGAAAATTCGACGTTTGAGCTTTAATATTTATTTTCATAAAAAAAAAAAAAAACATTTCAAAAACATATTACAAGTCAGGATGTTATACACTCCTGCCTGGGGCTCTCTGGCATTGCCTCTTTATGGGTCCTTTTACCAAATTAATGAGGTTTGATGAACTTAAAACTTAAAGAATAGGTAAATGCGATTTAACATAATAAAGTGTAAAATAATAGACATGACCAAGTGTGAATCTCGTAAGATTCATCTTCAGTGGTGTTAAAATTCATCGGGTATCATTATTAGCAATGCATGAACTTTCACATTCAGAGATGACATTTGATTCAGACCCATGTTGTGAACTGTCAGAACTTCCATTAAAGGTTATTTGAAACATTTTTGTAAGAAATGTATGAAATACTAATATCAATGAATTCATTTTGATGATTGACATAAGATCTGTATAATCAATAGTATGTAACTTAGGCGTTAACACAACACGTTCTAATCAAATTCTTATTCAGACAAGTTCAATCAGATTTTAATAAAATTATTTTTATCAGAAAACAAACTTGGTCCTTCATCATGTTTATTATCTGATAAAGTTTGATGACACAAGTAACATAAGACTTGTATAGGAAAATACATAGACTATTAATACACCTTGATTCCTTTCGAGGAAACAAATCCTAATACAAATATAATATAACAAGTGTTTCAAAAATAGTTTAACAGTGGATCTGTTTATATAATAGTAGCTGGCTAAGAATACAAGCACAACTTGTTCTCGTCAACATCTTATAAACAAATCAAATCAGATGATTACTAAAAAGAATGCCAGTAAACAAAATAAAACATGTATTATCTGATTCCGTTTCATGATAAGAGGAAAATGATAACCTGTTTGATTAAAAACATGATTATGTGTTGATTCAGAGGAAAGAGGAGTAGGATCAGACTGAAAAATACTACCAATCTTTACCTTGGTTTTGCTTCTCTTTCACAGCCAACTGTGATAAGGTATTTGACAATCTCCAGGTGACCTTCTTGGACAGCAAGCAACAATGGTGTAGACCCTTTCTGTAACATCAACATATAACCGACATCAAAAGTGTTATAATTTAGACAATATTGTGTAATAAATATAAACAAAATGTATATCATTGGAATCAATGATCAAAAGTGAATACAATCAGTCACATGTACTTATATTCTACCTCAACAACAAATACATAGGCTGTTCTGATGTGAGATGTCAAATCTTCAATCAGCCTGTGTTTTGTTTATATGTCACCGTTAAATTTTTTTTTCAAACTAATGTATACAATATATGTATCAAATGAGACAAATACAAAAATAGATACAATATAAAAATATTTGTTGTCAAAAATTGTTTGATATCAGATCTGTTTAAATAATAGTATATAACTTAGAATATAAACACAACTTGATCTCATCATTTTCGTATAAACAAGTTAAATCAGACGCTTATCCATAAGTAAATTAGAAAACACAATTTTGATTTAAAACATTCAGATCCATGTTGTGAATTGTCAGAACTTCCATCAGAACTGTCATTTGAAACATTTTGTAAGAAATGATCAATGAATTCCTTTTGATTATTAACATTAGATTTGTAGAATTATTTTTATCTGAGTAATTATTTAACAAAACATGATCTTATCAAATTCTAATTCAGACAATTTCAATCAGATTGTAATAAAAAAAAATTGTCAGAAAACAGACTTGGTCCTTTATTATGTTTATTATCTAATAAAGTTTGTTGCGACTAGTAGAATGTGACTTTATATATACTAAGAATGTGTTGTCCATTATACCTGTCTGATTAATACAGTGATGTCGTGTTGATTCAGTATCGGGATCATAGGAATCAATAAAACAAGTGAAGAAAATGACCAGTCAAACTTGTATTTATATTCTACATTAACAACAAATAAACAGCCTGTGTTGATTTAAGATGTCAACACTTCCATCAACCTGTTTTGTTGTGAGATGTCAACACTTCCATCAACTTGTTTTGATGTAAGATGTCACTTTCCGGCAACCTGTTTTGTTGTAAGATATCAACACTTCCATCAGTCTGTTTTGTTGTAAGATGTCAACACTTCCGTCAACCTGTTTTGGTGTAAGATATCAACACTGAAATCAACCTGTTTTGTTGAGATATGTCAATAATTCCATCAACCTGTTTTCTTGTAAGATGTCAACACTTCCATCAGCCTGTTTTGTTGTAAGATGCCAACACTTCCATCAACCTGTTTTGATGTAAGATGTTAACACTTCCATCAACCAGTTTTGATGTAAGATGTCAACACTTCCATCAACGTGTTTTGTTATGAGATGTCAACACTTCCATCAACCACTTTTGTTGTGAGATGTCAACACTTCCATCAACCTGTGTTGTTGTGAGATATCAGAAGTGTCACCATCAAACATATTTTTCCTCAAACTAATGTATACAATATACGTATCATTTGAGACAAATCCAAATATATATGCAATATAACAAATATTTGTTGTTTTCACAAATTGTTTGACATCAGTTCACCAAATTCTTATTAGGAAGTTAAATCATATCTTATTATTTTTTTCTTACAAAAGACACTTGGTCCTTTATTATGTTTGATCATGTTTATTATGTTTGATACAGTTTGATCAGACCAGTCAAATGATTATAAGTAATAAGTAAAAACAATGTATAACATATATCATTTGATTCAGACCCATGTCGTGAACTGTCAAATCTTCAATCAGAACTGTCATTTGAAACATTTTTGTAAGAAATGTATGAAATTCAAATATTTATATATATTATCTGAAGTTAACACAACACGCTCTTATCAAATCATTTTGATTTTATTGGTTTATCTGATTTAAGTACCTTTAATAATTCATTTGGTATAGCATATTTTAGTTTTGAAATTTCAAACATTAGATTGGATTTTGAGGATACTTTATTAAATATCATATCTTGAGAAATGTTACCATTCTGGTCAATAGTATCATTCATATGAATAATATCCTCTTTTATCCATTTTGTAAAACTAAACCTTTTCCTTGAAACTTTATCAGTTTGTTTCCCATAAGATTTCATCACTCTTATCTTTGCTTAGTTTTACTTTTCTTGTTTACCCACATTTAGAATATACTCTACAGTTTTAAACTCTTGCAGGTTTGGTTTGAGATGATATTTTGCAATTGCTATTTTACCTATCATTGTAAGATTTCTCTTTTCTAGTTACTTAATATTTTTCACATTTTCGTATTATTTTCAGCTTATCGAATTCGTATTCAATCATATTTCAATAAAATATTTTTGTCAGAAAACAATGTCGGTCCTTTATAATGTTTATTATCTGATTTAAGTTTGATGATACAAGTAAAATGAAACGTGCATATACAAATCCATAGACTATTTGTAGACCCTGATTCCTTTCCTAATACATATATAATATAACAAGTATTTGGTTTTATTTCAAAAATTGTTTTGCCTTAAATATGGTTTAATAATAGTATCTGACTTAAAATATAAACAAATCTTGTTCTAGTCAACTTCGTATTAACAAATTCAATCGATTGTTAACAATGAAAACATGTCAGTAAACCAAATAAAACATGTAGTATCTGATTCTGTTCCATATCTTGTATGTTCTACATTAACAGCAAATACACAACATGTTTGCTGATGGATTTGCTTCGTTAGATTGCGAAATCAACACTTTCCAAGTAAATACAATTGTATTGTGAAATGTATAAACTTGTCGAACTGATCGTTCCTGACCACATACTTCAACACAACTCGGCAACTTCTTATTAACAGGTACAATCAAAGTTTTAAAAAATATTTTGTTGTCAGAAAACAAAATAAGTTATTCAGTGCAACAGGACAAGTACAATTAGACCCCACCTTTTGATAATCTAATACATATTTGTTGTCGATCAATCCTGTCTGATTAACAACATGATTGTGTGGTATTTCAGAATAAAGAGGAGTAAAATAGGAATCATACATTTGCATTCTGGCCTCACTGACCAGGTTAAGTTTTCAAATAAGATCATGAAAGTTAGTGTGCAATGCAATGTGTTTAGATAGCAAAACAATAATATACATTGCCGCCTTGAAATGTGTTTTATGAAAATGAAGATTGTTTTATGTATGTTTGTTGTGGGCAGTTTCTGTTTGACAGCCTGTATATTCATATCCATACCAGACAAAGGACCAAAACTTGTAATAGTTAGAAATATTTCTTTTCGCTCAAACTTTTCCATTAAACTTAAAATAAAAAAAATGAGATGAAAAGCATCTGATTTTTATTTGATCACTTGATGGATAAATGTCAACGTTTTCTGGTTCCAGAAAAGGTACAACATGTACATGTACAATATAACTCACCATGCTCATATTCTAATTTTGACCAAATTTTGGGAACATGTGCCATTGTCATGTCCCTTTGTGTTGCCAATAAAGGAATATAACACCATGTTTATTATCGAAAATCAAATCTAGCAATGTCTGGGATGTGTTTTAGTTGATTTTAGTCTCTGACGCATGATTTTTATTATTAATTGTTTTGGCTTTTAACTAGCTGTCAGTAACTGCAGTACTCTCAAATCGTACTTTCTCTTTAATTCGACCTGTTGATACTATTTGTAATACATTTTGTTATTTTATATTAATATGGATCTTGTCTATATACCAGCTTTGATTATTTGGAATATCTACTAATTTTCACTTCTTCATAGTACATTTGTATGAACATCAAGATTATTCTCCTTAAATCTGTACAGGGAAGTTTAAGCTAGCTCTAATTGTATAGTTTTATTGTTGATATTCACCCTTATGTATCTAGTGTAAAATTAGGTATTTATATGACAGACCTTTCTTGGTATTCCTAATTATTGGAAGATTGTATACAGACAGAAGTAGTATACCTAAAACGACAAATTATTTTTAATTTACCTGTATATATTATGAAAACCGTTTTTTTTTCAAAAGTGATTATTTTCTAAGGATTAAATATTTCGCGGTGGTGTCTTGCCATGGCTTTGTTTGGACTTGTTTGTTTGCTTTTGGCTTTGAATGTTTGTCCCTAATATTTTATCAACTATGTATTTACATTCAGATATCACAGATCAAATTTATTCGTTCATAGTGTGTTAACTTACGTTTTTGATTGAGTTAAGCCTTCCAATTGATATTTTATCGTGTGTTTTCTATGTTGTGATGTTATACTATTGTTTCAGAAAAAGGAGAAGGTTTGGTACCATTAAAACGTTTAATCCCGCTGCAAATGTTTGCACCTGTCCTAAGTCAGGAATCTGATGTACAGTAGTTGTCGTTTGTTTATGTAATTTATACGTGTTTCTCGTTTCTCGTTTTTTATATAGACTAGACCGTTGGTTTTCCCGTTTGAATGATTTTACACTAGTAATTTTGGGGCCCTTTATAGCTTGTTGTTCGGTGTGAGCCAAGGCTCCGTGTTGAAGGCCGTACATTGACCTATAATGGTTTACTTTTATAAATTGTTATTTGGATGGAGAGTTGTCTCATTGGCACTTACACCACATCTTCCTATATCTATATACATGAAGATACTAGTGTGATAGTGAAACATGTTATCAGTGCATTACACAAACATGTACAGTAAGCTAAAATTGTGAGAAAGCACAACAACAGAATTGTTTAAAATAATGAGGGTCAATTTAATTTCTTTCTGCAATTGTGTAATGCTACAGGTATCTATGGTTTCTTAGAAAGCGCACATTGTACATTTATTGATATTAAGATTCGTAATCAATTTCTGACGGGAGGTCTTTAAGGTTGGCAATCTTATCATACCTTTTCCTTTACATTAATTGTAATCCTACTTGAAAAGAAAATGTGAATATCCAAACGGTAGAAACATTTCATATAAAAACATTGACACAGAAAGCTTAAAATGCTATGAAAACGAATGATTCTAATGGTTCATTGAATTAGTTATGCCTCTTCGTGACCAATAGTGCTGACGCGGGTCTTAATCACTATTAATCAATCAATTCATTCACAGTTCTACATTCCGTCATGAGTAATGTGTCGCTACAAGAACAAAATATCTCATAACGACAAGTCATTATGAAAGACAGTTTAGAAGATCTGGATTATACAATAGATACATGTATTAAAAAAAACGCATACGTACATTAACATTGTAAATATATAATGTTTCTGAAATGTTCCACGAGATCTTCAATTTAATAGTGAATGAACATGTAGTAAGATGAAAGGTCATAGTATATATTTTCCATGTGTTCTGACGCTAAAAATGATATTTAATTGAAAATGCAATGTTCCAATTTCAAATTCAAAGAAAACTTATAACATTTTATATTTTTAAACTCGTTGATGATACATCAGACAACATTGACTAAGAGGAGGCTATCAAAGAAAGATATCAATTTGAAGTTGGAGTTAATCTACTGAATATGAAACATTAATTTAGAATCTCCTAAAGGTGCATTCACATGTATAGTACATTTTATTAAGACGGAGTCTACACCATGTAAGAAAAAGTATGTGGAATGATCCGAATCTAAGATCCCTGCATAATGCCAATCAAAATAAAATAAAGAACTGCGCCATGAGCGCATGCAATGCCCGTCACCCTTTTGCTCATATTTATGCTTTAAGAATGTACTCAGGTGAAATTAAAAAATTGGGATTTAGAATTGATGCTTTAAATAAAGGCAATAGTAGTATACCGCTGTTCAATAGTCATAAATCGATTTAATTGAAACAAATCCGGGTCACAAAATAAAATTGCGGGAAACACATCAACTATAATATCTTTACATACATAAAGAAAATAAAAATAAAATTAAAACCAAAAACGATAAGACATAAAACAACAGCCAACCAGAATTACAAATGGAACATCATACAACATACTACATACATGAGTGTTGGATGTACAAATACCGAGACACGTCTAATAGCAATGCGAATTTACACTCAGCAAAACAGTCATATTCGGGAATAGATCACGTTCGGTACTTAGAAGACCAGACGACGTAGATGGTAAACCCCAATCGAAGACGTGGTAAAATGTCGTTAGTTAGTTTAGACACAGACACATCGTATCGATCAACCAATACGTGATGGTGTCCATAACATTTACTGAGTGTCCTTTTAATCTTTCCTCCTGATAACTCTGTTAGAGCAGTTTCTGAGTAAGGAGCACACTCCTGTGTATGAAATCCGTATAGTGTGAACATGCACAAACAGCATATTAACTGAGATATGTAAAGACCATACGATGGGGCAGAAGGTATGTTACTGCTGATAAATGGGAAATTGATAATTGGGAAGTTGAAATCGTCCCGTTTGTTATTGATTTTAGTCTGAAATCGTCCATCCGTGTCAATATTGATTAAAAGATCAAGGCATGAAGCAGTCATCCTAGTATAGTAGTATCCTTAATTTCAAGTTCACTGGGATATATGATATGTAAGTACTGGCTGAAATACGGGTTATTCAGTGATATGACATCATCAATATATCTGAAAGTAAAATCAAAGAATTTCGCTAAGTGCTTTTTCTTTTGGCTTTTAGAAGGTTATGAATGAATTCTGCTTTAAACAAGTACAACAACAAATCGGCCAGTAGGAGTGCACAATTAGTATCCATTGGAATACCGACTGTCTGTTGAAATATCAATCCTCCAAACTCAACAAATATATTGTCGATCAAAAATTCCAGCATTTTGATAATATCATCTTCAGTATATTTTCTGGTAGAATCAGTGTGGTTCTTCACAAAATAACAATTATTATAACCCAAACCAAGAAATGTATCTCTACGATTCCCATTGTTATAGAAAAAGCTTTGTTTAATGAGATGGTGAAGTCGATGTCTTAATTGAGCATAGGGAACACAAGTGTATAGCGTAGGAAAAGTTTTAATGATGCTGCAAAATTGCAGAGATTGTGATCTAAGATTTAGCAGTAGATCTTTAGAATTTGTAAGAATCCACATCTGATTGACTCCACTGGTGGAATACATCTCATCACAATATTTTGAAGGCCATCTTTTACTGTAGAAAGAATAGTAGTCAGCACTTTAGAAAGATGTTTAGTTGAACATCTTGATGATCCAGCTATGTCTCGTTCTTTATAAGGAATTTTGTGAAGTTTTGGTATCCAGTATAATGACGGTAGATTGTCTTCGTTTTTTTTAATGTTAATACCAAAATTAAGAAGGATAGATTTGTGATTTTCTAAAATTTCATCCTTTGTAAATGATGTTAAAGAATATGTAGGATTAACAGTTTTGCTGTTTCTTCCAAGCTCTTTTGAGACATTATAAGTAATGGTTTTACATATGAAGATATTATTGAGGCTTTATCTGCTGGAACAACGACATATTTGTCATGTAAACAGGAAAAGCATCCTAAATTCAGTTCTTCAATGGGTAAACTGATCAAACAGACCACCCCCCCCCCTCTTTTCAGCTAAAAAAAACATGCACAGAAAACAAAAACATGAATTATTCCGAACTATTAAGGCTTCCTCAAGTCTTCGCAATGTCTTATCATAAATTTATGAAAAAAAAGATTGTTTCAATAGATTTAGTCACCACAGTTTTATGGAAACTGCTCAAAGCATGTTTTAGTTATTGTCCGAAAACTGGAAAATCCCACCCTTTTATGAATAAATTCCCAATACTCCAAAAGTAAAATCATTGTTTGTTTTCAATTATAAAGGAACGTATGTCAATAAACATATATAAAAAGTAAAACAACAAAAAAACCGAACTCAAGGAAAATTCAAAACGTAAAGTCCCTTACAATTGGCAAAATCAAAAGCTCAAACACATCAAACGAATGGAAAACAACTGTCATACTCCTGACTTGGTACAGACATTTTCTTATGCATAACATGGTGGATTAAATCTGGTTTTATAGCTAGCTAAACCTCTCACTTGTATGGCAATCGCATACAATTCCATGATATTGACAACAATGTGTGAACAAAACAAACGGACATAATAGGTAAAATGTCAAAATAGGGTACAGCAGTCAACATCGTGTTAAAATCTCAATCACCATAGAAACAAACAAACATGTCAATAAAGAAAACAAAATGACATTTAGACAAGTCACATACGCAACATTAAAACACAAGAATACAACAAATGACAACTGCACATCAACACAATGGCGGGATGTACAAGTACCAATTCACGTCTTAATGATATTACCAAAATAGGCCAAACAGTAAACGTTAATAATTTACAAAAAAATTAAAGAATACTATAACACGTAATTAAGATGATAAACATCGTCAGTACCTATAATCTATACATCAAGACCATCGTGTATTATTTGTGAAGTTGATACGGAATATTTATCAACAAGGTTTTGGTATCTTCAGATGAACTTTTTTAGAAAAAGGACGAGACAATTCACCAAAGTGTCATGTAAATTGGAGAACGCGTCTTTGAGTTATTGTCTGAAGTGTGGACGACGGACGGACATATGGTCGGACAATGGTATACCATAATACGTTCTGTAAAGGGCGTATAAAATTACAGATAGAACACAAAAATATGTGTATGCCAGACATGCAAGAAGAGTTTCAATCTTCTCCGATATGAGTCCTGAAATATATGTGTATTGTAGTTTTGTTTTTCATAAAATTCGAACTGATCTTATTCAAAATTCTTGAAATGGTCTTTCAGCAAAATACTTGTGTATACATTTATGGTTTAAAATTTCTTGTATTTCAGATGACTGAACAAGATGAAAAAAAAAAAAACGCATCAAACTGTATCCAGTTTAGGACCCTCAAATTGACCAATGGTGCATTTCAATATCTTTCAAGTTATGTTTTGTTTAACTGGCTTTATACTTTTTATGTACAAGATAACTTTTCAGGATAATTTTGTACATACCTTATAGTAATATATTCCAAAGGCAAACAAAACAGGAACGATCAAATATTATATGTACCGTTAATTATTTGTTTCCTTGAAAACATATTTTGGAGCAATTAAAATGCCAAAGTTTAAAGCAGGGTTTATATTTTATAATTAATAAAATGTTGCATATTTAGTGTTAAAATATCGAAGTTATAAACAGTTAATGGGTATTGGAAAATGGAAAAAACTATATTTAAAATCTAATCAAAGGGTTTTCTTTAGACATATGTTCAGCAAAAAAAAAAAACAAAACAAAACAAAAATACAAACTATATCAAGTTAGTGTGTCCTTGGTAAATATGTATAGTACTGTTTTGGTTTGTTCTAAATTCTATTGATCAAATAATCAAATAGTTATAATATTCAGACTGAAACCAAGTATTTGTCACATTTTATGTTTCCCAGTTATCCATCTTATGAAATAAGGAGATATGATTGCCAGTGAGACAGCTATCAACTACAGTTGTATTTTTGCCATTTTCAAAACAGTAATTTTTATAGTGAATAGGTTGATTGTGACAAATAGGAACAATCTGCTTTATCCACATTTTATATGGTACAAGTGTTGAAGATAATAAGTGCTTTTGGTTCCAAAGGTCTAGAAGAACATGCTATCATGGCATATACTAGACATTTTCGAAACCTTATCGACACTGACGCTAACACTTATGCCTGGGACGACAGGTAACCTTTTAGGTGGGTCGTCTCAAGGTGTACAATGAGCACAGGCATTTTAAAATTATATATATATATATAATTTACACTTTAAATACTGTATACAAAAATATTTTCAATGATTTGTTGATTTATTGGCTCTGCTTAGAAGCTGAGAATTGACCGATCTTTATATTATGATTTTTAAAAAAGGGGAGGCTTTGTGTAAATTAGTAAGAAAGTCAGGATTCTACTTTGTAAAATCATCTCTCAATAACGCCAATAAATGTTTTCAATCGTGAAAATGGAAGCCATTGTAGGATGACCCACGCTGTCAACTTAGCCCTTGAAAACCGATAAATGTATCCATTTTAAGTATTATAATTTAAGTATTATGTGGAAGGGCAGACTAAACATTTGCAGAGGTTGAAGAATAATTAACCTAGATTACACATACACAATTTCTTTTTTTTTTTTTTTAGTTATGCATTTTAAGATCTACTTATAAAGTCATGGACTTTTGTATAAATCCAAGGAGGAGTTAGTGAACAACATTTGTCCCACTTTTTTATACATTTCATCAATAAAATAATTAATATGCCTAAATTTTCACTAAAAATGAGTGAACGACATAAAACAAAATACAATTAAGAAATACACTAGTCTTCGAGTTTAAACATTTGAAATAGCACGAAGCTTTTCTTGTTTTATTCAAACACACCTACTCTGTTGTTATGACTTATTGGAAAGGTATTTCACTTGACCCATATATTTCCTGTTTTGGTACTGTGAATGTGTAATGTTATTATATCCAAATGTAGCCTAAATATATAAAAAAATAATGGATCTGAAGCGAGACTGATGTATCAATATTTTTGCTTTATAAGTATTCAGGACAAAAGAGTCAACTCATACACGCTTGAACGTAAAAGTTGTAATCGATTTCTCTTTTGATAAGATGAATACCCATTCTGGTTAATTTACCCCAAAAACTACATGAAATGTAATTTACTTTACTGCTTGAAAAGATCAATCAGTATAATTCGACAATTTTAAGAAAACAGTTGGAGTATCACAAATCATCACTAAAAAATTCCAAAACTGATAAAAGCACTTTGTGTTTCTAGCTCAGATTTAGAATTAAAATTATAGAAAATCAACTAACAAATAATGAATTTATATTTTTTTCTACCTCTGCTGAGTCAAACAAAGTTTTACGAGGGAGTCTGTTTCTTCTATGGGTTATCCATCCTATTTGCAGGGTCGCTATATTAAAATATATGCGTTTATAAATATAATTTACCTCGTTAATATAGTTATAAATTTCAAATTAAATTCATTTAGTGTATTTTGAAATTTTGATACGGTCCTCTATTTCTTTAGTCAGTGTAGGTATCGGTGTCAGTATAAGTGTCCGTGTAGACGACTTTTCGAAAATGTCTAATAAAAATAAGACGATGTGGTATGATCCACCACCAGAGACGTTAACAACTATTGTCAAGGAGATTAATGGCTAGATAGATTTTAGAACTTGTCGCCATCAAGTACATCATTTATGACTAAATTGTAAAACAAAATTGTATATACTAATGTATTAGAATGGTGGTTTTAATTTTTCTTGAGATGCACTCTCTCACCCATACACACTAATGAGGTAAAGGCAAATGAAATTAATTTTAATTTAGATCATGACATTTAAATGTCATTAAAATCAATTATAAAAAAAAAAAAAAAACTGTCAAGAATTAAACAAAAGTATGCATTATACATGTCTTGGGGAAAATCTGCGTTTCAACATGTGTCCTTATTTGGCCTAATTCATAACAACACAGCTCAAAGTTATAATGTTCCGCGATGTGTATCAATCTGTCTAATGATTAGGTATACACTGGTTTATAAATGAACACTTTAATGTCAATGCTCTATCTAAAGTTGCCCTTGGTAAAAGGTGTGCAATTTCCATCTCCCGCCCACAATGGACCATAGTGGCTCGTATTATAGATATTCTTAAGGTGGATATATGCCAGTCGATTGGTATGCATTCTACATTGTGGTTATAGCGGACAATGTAGAACGCATACCATTTGACTGGCATATCTCCGCCCCAAAAACATCTGTGATACGAGTCCTGTGTATAGACAAGATCTATGGTCATGGCACATGTCAGTTCAAAATATATAAGGCTAAGAGGTGGGGATCTAAACAAATTCTGATATAACATCATGAAGGGCAGGGGCATGACTCCAAGCAAAAGAAATCAATTGCGTAATGAAATAGCATTGTGATGGCAATTAAGAATATATACAGTTTAGAGTTGAGGATGTGACTAGTTTCCAAAATCTTTTAAGTTTGACAATACATGATATAAATGGAGCAAAGCATGTCACTGAGGGACAAAACTATGGTGAACTAGAAAGGTTTTATCAAGGCCAATAAGACTATGAATGGTTAACGGAGGGATATCTCTACCATTTTAGAGAAATTAACTGATATACTTTAATAGGGGAAGGGGCATGATCTGCAGGAACAAATATTTAGATGCATTAATTTGGTCTTGTCATGGCAAGCAAGAACATACTGTTAATTCAGAAATGTTTGCAATCAGTAATGTGTTGTTTTAACAGGGTTTATCTTCAGGGATGCTTGGATTGACAGGGTTAATCGTTGTCGGTGTGTGAATCTATGATTCGTGATCAGTTCTGAATTGATACAGTTTCATAAGTAATGTTGTGTGAAGTAATGAGGATTCATAATCTGTAATGTTGAAATTAATAAGGATTCACCATATGTGGTGTGTGAATGTAAAACGGTTCACCATCCATGAGGTAAATTCATGAGGAATTATAATCACTGGTGTGTACACAAATGAGTTTCGACATCAACAAAGTGCGAATTTATTAGGACTCATCCTCAGTAAAGTATGAATTTATCAAAATTCAAATTCAGTGAAATTTTATCTGATCTGCATTCATAATCAGTGTTGTGTGAATTTATCCTGATCCTTTTAAGTAGTCAGTCAAGTGGTGATGATTCATCATCAGCGAAGTGTGGATTATGCGGATCCTCGTCAGCAGTTTGTGAATTGGTGAGGATTCATCATCAGTGAAGTGTGAATGTATCCTGACCCTCGTCAGTAGTCTGTGAATTGGTGAGGATTCACCATCAGCAAAGTGTGAATTCATCATCAGAGAAGTGAGAATGTATCTTGATTCATCATCAGTGAAGTGTGAAAGAATGAAGATTCATATCAGTGAAGAGTGAATGTATGCGGATTCATCATCAGTGATGTGTTAATTCATCAAGATATGGCATTGTCGAATTGTGAATTGACGAAGATGCATTGTATGCGTTGTGTGAGTTTATCAATAAAAACGTATGAATTCATGACGATTAGTAGTTAGTAGTGTGTGAGTTTATCAGGATTTATCAATTGTTAATTGATTGAGTAGTGTTCATAATTAGTGATGACATTCCTTGAATTTGATCGGAATTCACCTTCGGGGTCTGTGAAATCAAATAGGCTCCACAATCAGTTGTACGTGAATTAAGGAGGAATCATCAGTATTTGTGTGTTAAGAAGATTGATTATCAGTGGTGTGTATATCATAGAACTTTACTGTTAAAGGGTCAGTTAATTTAAATGGGCTTCACCCTGATATGTTGTATAAATGTATCAATTAATGATGTATGGATGGATCAAGATGCCTCAGCAATTGTGAATGAATTAAGGAGGATTAATTAATCAGTCAGGTGGAATTTTATTATAATTCATCATCAGTGGAGTTTGAATTTATGAGGATTGATAATAAAAATACATTAATTGATCAGCACGCATCATCAGTTGCGTGTGAATTTAACATGATACATCAGTGGTGTTAGTTAATTGAGGTTCACCATCAGCAAGACATATGGTGTATTATATATGATGATTTATTATAAGAGAAGTGTGAATTTAAGAGGATGTTTCTTCAGTGAAGTGTGAATGTTAATTTCGATTTCAGTTATGTGTGAATTAAATTGACTTTACCATAGGAGTATTGTTAATTTTAATTTGACTTTACCCCGAGTGGTGAGTGAATGTATGTGGCATTCATCAGCAATGAAGTACATTTATAAAGAATCATTACCAGTTGTGTGCATATTTATGAGGATTCTTCATCAGTGAATTTGGATTTGATCAGAAGTCAGTGTCAGCGTAAACTTTATTCAGAACTGTCATTTAAATAAAAAAAAAGAAATGTAAATAAAATGATATCAATGGATACAGAAGGACGACATGAAAAATGTGATCCAACTCTATATAATTCTAAAATGTGTTTGATATTATTAACATATAATTGACATAAGATGTGTTGAATTAATATTATTTGCATTAAAATGTTAACACAACATGTCATCATCAAATTCTTAGTAGCAAGTAAAATCAGGTGCTTACGAAATTAAGTTTACGTCAGAAAGCTAAATAGGTATCTGATTAAGTACGATGAGATACGTAGAAATAAGATCAAACTTTATAGATATGTTGTCCTCTAAACAAGCAAACAACATGCTTACACAATTATGTTTATGTCATACACCTAAAGAGGTCATGTTGGAAAATTGAGTTTTCAGTTAATGTCCGATATTATTTTCTCGTCAAAAACAGTCTACAACCAAAAATAGTACATTTTCTAAAAGATGACGATGAGTACATCATGAAATGATCATAACATCTCAGGTATCTGTGCATATGTTAATTATCGTATGTATTAAATCGTCTGAAAATGGTAGTTTGTTTTCAAATATATTTAGGCATACTAAACATGATGCTCTTCGATTTAAACCGTTAAAGGTTGTCATGTTTTGATGTAAACATGGTACAAATGAACTTCTGTTGCACATTTTGATACATATTTAAACATCCTAATATGATTAAACAGTGTGTGCTGTTTAGAAACGTACTTCCTAACAAGGAAATTGTAGAAGGAGATTGTAGCATGTCTACAGGTGATAATGAAATCATAGAAACTTTGACAAATTCTGTACAAGATTATTTACCAAAGTAAATCATTCATTATTGAGGATTCTAAATCATAAAAACAATTTGTTGTTGGTTTGTTATGACGACAATGAACTAGTATCCAATGAAAGAAGGAAACAGTATTGCTGTGTGTTTGCTTTTCTACATTGGCTAGAGGTATAGGGAGGTTGAGATCTCACAAAACATTTTTAACCCCGCCGCATTTTGCGCCTGTACAAAGTCAGGAGCCCTGGACTTTTTAGTCTTCTATGATTTTTAATTTTAGTTCATTTATATGTTTTGAGTTTAGTATGACGTCCTTTATCACCGGACTAGTACACATTTTTGTTTAGGGGCCAATTGAAGCACGCCCCGGTTGCGGGATTTTCTCGTTGTGTTGAAGACCCATTGGTGGCCATCTGCTGTTTTCTGCTCATTGATCAGGTTGTTGTCTCTTTGACACATTCCTCATTTCCATAATCCATTTTAGTTGCTCAAACAGAAGCAAGACAATCTGCTTTCTAATCAAAAGAAATCTTTTGAAATTGTTGAAGAATAATATCTATTTCAATGCCTTAATGTCTCGATTTAATATTAAGCTGTTATTTCTGTAATCTATAAAAGGAGGAGATGTGGTAATATTCCCAATGAGAAAACTTACAAGAGACCAAAGGAGCATGTCAGATTATCATAGATGTTATCAATATTCATAGATATCGACTGATAACTTCTTTATTTATTGGTATTCAAATTCAATTATAGCATTTTTCACTGGTATTTCTGTCTTATATAAAAGTTTTTATTGGCTTATTAAAAGACAATTGTATCCACTACCATTGATACTTTTGATGCCTTGTTTTCTTTCTTTCTGATTTTGAAGCATTCAATGCAATCGAGTCAACGTGTCATACGTATCTTAAAACTTGTAGAATATTAATGAATAAATATTGCTGTCCAGGAAAATATGAATTTTCAATTATTACTTTTACTTTTCATTAAATTGGTGGCCATGGTAACAAAGAAAACAAAAATATACTTATTTCTACAGTTATAAATTCATTTCGTATTCACAAGATATTCAAAATAATATCATATGAAAGATCAAATTAATTCAATTCAAAAATTTTGAAAAAAGTAAAATTTCATAGATTTACCTATAAAATGAGAACAATTTTATTCAATTTTAAGTGAAAAACAACAACAAAAATCTTTTATTAAACATATCGGTTTTATATAATTTGATGCAAAGGAAATCATGTAAAAGATGGCTTTATTATCAAAAAATGTCAATTTTGCATGTCTAAAAGTGTATATTTTTTTGGAAAAAAGGAAAAGTTTAACTTTTGAGACTTCAGATTGAATTCATCATAAAGGTTTCTTCCGAGAAACTTCAGAATTTTGGGTATCTGTCTAGCCACGTGCAAAAACAATGTTCTATATATGACCTAGTTTGAAAAATAGTATACTTGTAAAATATCCTACAGTTGGACATCTGTCAAATCGACAAAATAATCCCAAAATGCCTTTACTTTGATCATCTCAAAATTGCTCTGTACCTTTCATTTCTTGTTCGAATTAAACAATCTCAAGTGATTTTTAATGGAAAAATAATCTCTAAAAGAGGGACGAAAGATACCAGAGGGACATTCAAACTCATAGATCGAAAACAAACTGGCAACGCCATGGCCACAAATAAAAGGCAAACAGACAAACAATAGTACAGATGACACAACATAGAAAACTAAAGACTACAACACGAACCCCACCAAATACTGGGGTGATCTCAGGTGCTCCGGAAGGGTAAGCAGATCCTAACTTAATGCTGACAATATTTTTGTATAACTGTTTTAATTATTTTCTTACTATCCCTAACATGAGTCCCGCAAAATAGGATGGAATTTGAAATACATGTGTATTGTAGTCATGTTTTCAAACAAACAAAAAATGATCTTATTCAAAGTTTTGAAAAGGTCCTTCAGTAAAATACGTTTGTATACATGGATACCTTATCTTTTTTTATTTCAGGTTACTGAACACGATGAAAAAAACCGAATAAAACTGTAACCAATTTAGGACTATCAAAATGACCAATAACATTTTAATATTTTTCAAATTATGGTTTGTATAACTTGACTTGTGTTATTATTTTTAAGGCAAACAAAAGTAGGAACGTACAAAATATCATATTTACCGGTAATCATTTGTTTCCTTACACACTAGATTTTTGGAGCAATTAAAATGCCAAAGTTTGAAGCAAGATTTATATTTTTTATTCATAAAATGATGTATATTTGGTGTTAAAAGTTCAAAATTTTCAAAATGTATTTGAAAATGGAACAATATATATTTAAAACTAATAGAAGAAAAAAATGAAAAAAAAAAAAAATAAGGTTTTCCTTAAAAATATGTCCAGCCAAAAAAAAAATGACACACTATATGTCAATTTGGTGTGTCCTTGGTAATTTGTATAGTACTTCCTTTTGTTTGTTCCAATTTCTATTGATTAAATAAACAAATAGTTATAATATTAAGACTTAAACACATTGGTGTAAGTGCTCTTAACTAAAGTAGCCCTTGGTCAAAGGTTTGACATTTCTCGCTCCCTCCCACAGTGGCCCACAGGAGTTCGATCATGTTAAGAGGAGGGGATCTTAACACATTTTGATATAATTAATGAGATGAAGAGCAGGGGCATGACTTCAAACCAAGGAAATTATTTGCATACTGAAACAGAATTGTCATGGCAATTGATAATATATACAGTTTAGAGTTGAGGGTGTAAATAGTTTTCAAGATCTTTTAAGTTATTTATGATTTAAATCGAGCGAGACATGTCACGAAGGGACACAACTATGTTGAACGAGACAGGTTTTATCAAGGCAAATAAGACTATGAATGGTTAAAGGAAGGAGATCTGTACCATATTTGAGATATTTACTGATTAACTTTATTAGGGACGGGGCATGCTCTGAAGGTACACATTTTAGTTGCAATGAAATGGTCAAGCAAGCACATAATGTTAATTCAGAGATGTTTGTAATCAGTGATGTGTGATTTTAACAGGGTTTCTCTTCAGGGATGTTTGGATTTGTAGAGGTTCATCATTGTCGGTGTGGGAATCTAAGATGATTCGTAATCAGTTCTGAAATAATACACTTTCATAATTATTATTGTGTGAAGTAACGAGGATTCATCTGTTTGATGTGTAAATTAGTAAGGATTCATTATCGGGGTGTGTGAATTAAAACGGTTCACCATCCGTATTGTGAATTTATAAAGGATTATAATCAGTATTGTGTAAACTATTGAGATTTGCAATCAATGTAGTGGAAATTTATTAGGATTCACCATCAGTGAATTGTGAATTTATCAAAAGTTCATCATCTGCGGTGTTTGAATTTATAATGATGCACAATCAGTGAAATGTTACTATATCTGCATTCATAATCAGTGTTGTGCGAATTTATCCGGATCCTAGTCAGTAGTATGTGGATTGGAGAGGATTCATCATCAGAGAAGTGTGAATGGATCATCAGAGAAGTGAGAATTTATGTTGATTCATCATCAGTGAAGTGTGAAAGAATGAATTTTCATATCAGTGAAGTGTGAAAGAATGAAGATTCGTATCAGTGAAGTGAAGCAAACGAGACATTCTAAAGATTAAACTTATTTCTGAGATAAACTGATCCAAATAGGAATCATACATTTCGATTTGGTCTCTCTGACCGGTTTATGTTCAAATATGATCATGAAAGGCAGTGTGCAATGCAATTATGTTTAGATAGATAATCATAATACATGTATATATTGCCGTCTTCCAAGTGTGTTTATGATCATCAAGATCGTTTTATGTATGTTTGTTATGAGTAGTTTCTGTTTGACAGCCTGTATTTTCATATCCATACCAGACAAAGGACCCAAAACTTACTGTAATGATTACAAACGTTTCTTTTCACACACACTTTTCATTAAATGTTATATAAAAATGAGTTGAAAAGCAACTGATTTGTATTTGATCACTTGATGTATAAATGTCAAAGTTTTCTGGTTCCAGTAAAGGTACAAAATGTACATGTACAACTTAACTCATCATGCTTATATTCTAATTTTGAACAGATTTTAAGGAAACAAGTGCCATGTTGGTGTCCCTTTGTGTTGCCATTGATTATCAATTAAGAACTGTAGCACCATTTTAACTATCGGAAATCAAATCTAGCAATGTCAAGATAATGGTTTGATAGTGTTTAAATTATTGACACAAACATGTACAGTAAACTATAGTTGTTAGAAAGCAAAGAGAAGTGTTTAAAATTATGAGGGTCAATTTTATTGTTGTCCTCAATTGTGTAATGCTTCATGAACCTATAGCTTCTTACAAAACACATGCGGTGTACATTTATTGGTATTGAGATTATCCATCCATTTCTTAGGGGAGTTCTTAAAGGATTTTAATCATTACTTTCCTTATCATCTATTCTAATCTTACTTAAACAAAAATGTGACTATCCAAAACGTAGAAAACAATTATATAAAACATTGAAACAGAAAATATTAAAATGCTATGAAAATGAAAGATGCTCATGGCTCATTGAATGAGTTATGTCCTTCATGATCAATAGTGCTGGCGCGGGCCTTAATCACTATCAATAAATCAATTCTTACAGAGGTCTACAGTTAGACTTGCGGAACTTGTCGCTACAAGACCAAAATTTCTCAAAACAACAAGTAATAAGTAAGGACAGTTTAGAAGATCTGGATCATACAATAGATAGATGTATTTAAAAAAGAAGACATAAGTTCATTACATACAATACAGTTGTACATTTTAATGTTTCTGTCATGTTCTACAAGTTCTTTAGTTAAATAGTGAATGAAAATATAATAAGATGTCAATATATCATCATATATATTTTCCATGTGTTTTATGCTAAGAACATTTTGATATTTAATTTTAAATGCAATATTCCAAATTAAAATTCCGAAAAAAAACTGATAACATTTTATTCATCTTTTAACTGGTTGATGATACATCAGTTGAAATTGACTAAGATGATGCTATCACAGAAATATATATAAACAATTTACCAAAATTTCTTCAAAGCATTTTTGGGTCAGAAAACTGGAAAATCATCTACTTTTATCAATAACATCCTAGAACTCGTAAACTTTATCAAAATCTAAATGGAGCTTACGTCAATAGATATTAACAATGTAACAAAGTTGCATGCACATTGGAGAAAGTGTCTTTGAGTTATTGTCCAAAGTTTTGACGATGGACAGACAGATGGTCGGACAATTGTATACCATTATAATTTTCTGTAAAAGGGCGTATACAAGTCAAAGATAGCACACACACAAACATAAATGACAATGTGTATTCCAGAAGGGTTTCAATCTCCTCATATATGAGTTCTGCAAAATAAAATCTAACTTGAAATACATGTGTATTGTAGTCCTGTTTTACATTACATTTAAATTAATCTTATTCAAAATTATTGAAAAGCTCTTTCAACAAAATACTTGTGAAGACATTGATAGCTTAAAATTTCTTTTATTTTAGATCACCAGGATGACTTAACAAATTGGAAAAAAATGCATCAAACTGTTACCAATTTAGGACCCTCAAAGTGATAAATGGAACATTTGAATATCTTTCAAGTTTCGGTTTATATAACTTCACTCGTGTTATAATTTGTATGTACATGTAAATATTATAATTGTTCATGTTAGTTTTGTACATATTTGTACCTTTTAGTAATAAGTTTGTTTAAGGCAAACAAATAAGTAGGAACGATCAAATATCATATTTACCGGTAATTATTTGGTTCCTTAAAACTTTATTTTTGAAGCAATTGAAATGCCAAAGTTTGTAGGGGTTGACAAATGATAATTTATAAAATGTTGTTTATTTTGTGTTAAAATTTCAAATTTCAAAATCGTCAATGGGTATTGGAAAATGTAAAAGTTAATATTTAAATTTTAGAAGACAAAAAAAAAAAAAAATGACAAAAACCTTTATCTCTAAACATTTATCCAGCAAATGAAATGACAAATAATATAACAATTTGGTGTGTCAATGGTAATTTTATATAGTACTTTCTTTTGTATTGTTCTAAATTATATTGATAAAATAAAAGAATATGATATTATTGAAACTAAAACATTTGGGATTTTCTTTAAACATATGTCCAGCAAAGAAAATGACAAACAATATCAATTTGGTGTGTCGTTGGTAATTTTTATAGTACTTTTTTTTGATGAAATAAACACATAGTTATAATATTCAAACTGAAACCAAGTATTTGTCACATTTTGTGTTCCCAGTTATCAATCTTATCAAATAGGAGATATTATATGATTGCCATTGAGACAGCTATCTTCCACAGTTATCTTTGTGCCATTTTCACAACAACAGTTTTTCTACAGGAAATCAGGGACATTGTGACATATGACAACAATCTGATGTAGTCACAATCTTATTTGTATATGGTCCAAGTGTTGCCGATTTTAGTGTTTCTAGCTCCACAGGTTAGAAGAACCTGCTATCATGACAGATAATAGCAATAAGAACATCATATACTAAAATGTAAATACGTATGTTTTAGTATGACAGTTTTGCACTATCCCACCAATGCATTTCAATAAGGATTAGACACAGAAGAAGAATTTAATTTATACCATATGGTTATATCATTTAAGTCAATTTTAAAAGATAACAAATCTGTCAAGAGTTTTAAACAAAAGTATGCATTAAACATGTCTGGGGAAAAATCGGTGTTTCAACATGTGTCCTTATTGGGCGTAATTCATAACAATACAGAAGGAAAGTTATAAACATCCACAATGTGTATCAATCTGTCTAATGATTAGGTAAAACAGGTTTATGAATGAACATTTGTGGCAGTGCTCTATATTAAAGATGCTCTTGATAAAAGGGTCTTTAATTTCCATCTCCTCTAACTATGAACCACAGGGTCTCGTCTCATTAATGTTTTTATACTGAAATATATGCCAGTCGACTGGTATGCGTTCTACATTGTGTTTATAGCGGACAATATAGGACGCATACCAGTCGACTGATATGTTACGCCCCAAAACACGAACCCTGTGCATGGACAAGATCTATAGTTAAAGGAAGGACATCTGTATCATTTTATATATATTTACTGATTAATTTTATTAGAGGGCGCGGCATGATCTGAGGATATACATTTTAGTTGCACTGAACAGTCTTGTCAAGGCAATCAAGAACATACTGTAAATTCAGAAAGGTTTGCAATGTTTTCATTATTGAGAACATTTCTGGTATCTTTCGTCCCTCTTCCTGAAATGGCAATAATTAAACTGGTATATTTGTGAATGGTTCAACAATCATAAAAATAAATGCACTCAATAATTTCTGAATTTAAAGTTGAACTTGAATAGTAAATGTCAAGTTTAGAGGTTATTTTCTATAGGATTCAACACATTATCTTGAGGTGCTGCGTCTATATAATAAATGTTGAAGGTGTATGTCAAAGGGTGAACAGGCCGTGTTTCAACAACAATAGACATTAAAAATAGTATTTTGCAATCAAATTAATTTAATATTATTTCAGTTTGCCAAAGAATAGTTTTCTCATATCTTACAATTTTACCATTTTTTTTTCATTTTTTACCTTCTGTTATGCAAAAATTAAAAGAGATACCAACATTTTGTAGACTTATATGGTACTAGACTTCCTTATAGGTAGTATAGTCATAAGTGTTGTTCTCTTTCGGTGATACATAATTAAAACTGATACAAACTGGCCTTTTTCCATACATTGCATTGAAAATTTGCCGTTGGAACTTTTATACTGAAAATATTAAAAATGTCAAATTCACAAACAATTGCAAAAGAAAATTATATATATACCCAGTCAGCATGTTATACTAATTTGGTAAAAATATTTTAACCAAGTCATGTTTTTTTTTCGCTGAACACTACTTACTGGTGATCTATGGCATTGCCTCTTAGTAGGTCCTATTTGTCTGATTAAGTACGATGAGATACGTAAAATAGGATCTAAATTTATATGATTTTAATTAGACCTGGGATCAATTACATGTCAAAGTAATTAATTACATTTCTATTACATTCGTTTTAAAATGTAATTAACACTACAGGAAAAGGCAGATTAACAACAATTTGGCCAATCATGTACATGTTTGACAAATGTAACTTCTTTCTGTCAGATATGTTTGCGGACCTACTTATGTATATGTAAATGTATTATTCCTTTTGCATTATTTGGGACGTCCTCAAAAATATGCCAAAGATATTTATTTTATTTCCATAGCTTTATTCATATTCCAAAGATATGTAAAGATAGGCCTTAGATTTGCGTGCACTTTCAAGGATAGGAAATGTATGCACAGTTTAAAATCTGCATAACTGTTTTACAGAGGTGTGGGCCGTTTTCAGAGACTGCGGTTTATAAAACATTTACAACCAATGTAGATGCTGTCAAATGTTTGTGTTATATTTGCAAACGTTTGTCGATATCGTCTATGTATGTAAAGAAGTGTATATATTTACTAATACTTTTCGTCATCATAAATATTTTGATAAATATCGATATTTGCAACTTATCTTTACAGACGTATGCAACGTTTTGAGAGATCGCGGTTTATAAAACATTTACAGCCACAGTAAATGCTGTCAAATGTTTGTGTTGTATTTGCAAACGTTTGTCGATATCGTTCATGTTTGTAAAGAAATGTATTTCATTAACTAATACTTTCCAGTATTATAATTATTTTGCTAAATATTGATATTTGCAACATATCTTTACACAGGTATGCAAAGGTTTTAGAGACCGCAGTTTATAAAACCTTTACAACAAAGTAAATGCTGACAAACATTTGCTTATTTTTGCAAACATTTGTCGGATGTATTCATGTACGTAAAGAAATGCATTTTATTTACTTCATAGTTATTATATGAAACATTGATACTGTTAAGTTGTCTTTACACAGGTATAGCTTTGCGAGACTGCAGTTTATATCTCGCATGCACATCAAACGTAAATGAGGGTCGTTATTAGAGCTCAAAGAAGAAAACAGAAAAATAATTTACTCCCAAAAACTCAGATAAAAAGCGTCTAATATATACAGAATATAAAATAATCATGACACTGGACATATAATATAAAAAAAATAGAGAAATATGACCTAAATTATCATAGAATACAGATATGAAAGACCCCATCCAGACCCTAGTAAGATGTGTCGATTATTTCGCATTTACGGAAAATATAAATCCATATATTTGAATTGAAGTAGATATTGTTCTTCCCGATTCAAAACAGAACTGATTGAAGATATAATTAATGATATTAAAATACGGAAGGGTGCTTTTTAAATGTCGGACCGATGATTTTTTTTTCTATTTGAATAAATAAGAAAATCTCCAAAGCTTTACTCCAGAACCATGGAAAATATTTAAAACAGTAATGGGGATTTTTTTTTTTAAAGATCTTGCTTGCATAACAAAATATACATGCTTTAAAATGTTCATAACTTTCCTTACAGCAGAGTTTACAATATGCTTGTATCAGAACAGAAACTAAGACGATGAATTGTAACAGTAAATTGACATTTTTTTTACATCTTATAGACACATAATACATGGGTTGATGGATTGATTTGTGTAAACGTCCAGTTGCAAATACTACATGAATCTCAGGTGTACGAAGAAGTGCACTATTATAATAGCAATGTACTTAATTGTAAGCAGCTTTACCTTTTGTACTCCAAAATATGAAAACAACAATGTCATTCAGACGAACTCTAAACTAGAATAAATAAGATCAAATCGATAAACACGGTACGTTTTCTCAACCCAAGCTTAAGTCTACCAATCTTGGTGTGGACTTGTAAAAAGTTAGTTTAGCTTCTGCTTATTTGTAATTTTTTTTTTTTCATTTTAAGCAAGAAAATACAAATGAATTATTTCAATATAACTTGAGCCAAGGCGTGTGTTTTGCATGATCCTATAATTTGAAAATACAAGAGTATGCACATACATGTATTTTATCAGAATGTTTATGTTTACAATTGAAAATGTCTAATAATAAAATAAAGAAAGAGCATGAATCAACTATCCCTTAATAGGTGGTAAATGTGTCACTTGTATGTAAATGAAGGGATTTTCCTGACTGTGAAATTCAAATTAAATTTTGAAAACCTTTGGATGAAATGTTCATAAGTCATCGCACGGAAACGACTGGAGCAGCCCGCCCGCTCGTCCGCAGTACAACAATAAACCAATAACGGGACTGGAAATTCGGTAATAAAAATATCAATTCATTAATAAATGTAAAATAAATACGGTTTACTGTCATATTCTGACATCCTCATGTTTATGTCGTATACTTGTAAACTGGTGTTTGTCTTTGAGTCGCTTTTGTTTTTACTCAATGCAATAAGCAGTGTGTCGGCACTGATTTTTGAAACTTGTCAGCAACAAGGCTGATATTTACCTGATATATAAGTTTTATAAAAATCTGGCAAGAATTGTACACCTTACAGAGCTAACAAGACCGGACGAAAGAACGGACGCCCGGTATTTCTATATCTCAATCAACGCGTCGCGCGGAGACAAAATCAACTAAATCTTAAAATCATTTTGAATTTAGATTTCATATTTATTTGCACTTTGGTCTTCGGGGATGGGTGTGTTTTGGTGTTTTTAGTTAGACATAATGAACAGGCCTGGTACAGATGGTAAAACGCACCTTTTCACAAAGTGGGAGACAAAATGACTCACAGACGATTAGCAAAGGTGCCTTTTGTGGGGGCATATTGGTCACATAGGCGTCGGGAAAAGCTCGAGAGTATTCACAGTCTTATAAGGAGTTTTTCTAACAAGTATACAAGTGTTTATGTTAATTAAAAGGGTTACTATTTTTATTTGCATCAATGGAAATGTGGGATATACACAGCAACCGGCCAATTAACGACAATCAAAACCAAAGACATATAGATAACACGTGACTAATGCAGGATGGACAATACAATTGAAACAGGATGTATTATTTTACTTCTAATCTGTTACAGTAGTTTTAGTAAAGATTCATTGGTCTCTTGAATATGAAAGTTAATAAGTATATTTAGTATAATTTTAAATAAATCAAATTATAACATCATATATTCACAACAATAGTCAGATTTAAGCTATAACAGCAACATAGTTCAGTCTCCTAGTACGTATTTGTTAGTCTTGAAAAATTCAAACCAAGGACATGTGATATGATTGCCAATTAAACAACTTTCCATCAAAGACCAAATGACGTACATGTTAGCTTGCTATATTCGAGATCTCCCAATTACCATCCCACTATGAACTGCTTATACAAAAAGATATGTTGTTACCAAATAATTTATAATAATTTATCAAATAGAACATCATTATATATGCTAATATAAATTGTGTTCCTCGGCTAAATACTGGGATCATATTGTTTTACCATATTCCTTTCGACAGTTCGTCCCGCACTTGGTATACTAGTATAGATTTATACGGCTGATTTCGTAGGATTATGTACAGTTTTTAAGCTTAAACTTTTAAATGCTGTACCTGGTGTTAGTACATATACTAAAGATTCGCATCTTGTCAATTCTTTCTTTTTTTTATGACAGGTTGCTAAATTTGACATTTTGAAATATATTGCGCCGATATATTTCTTACCTATATTGAGGGTTCATATATATTCTCAGGATCATTTTTCTTTAATAATTTCTCACGAACGACAGAATGTTGAACTTGGTGTATTTGAGTGAAATTTTGCATACAGTTTGCAAGGTTTGTCCGACTACGAACACAACCCACATGATTACATCATACAGAGTATCCTATATTTAGATTGTGTATTGTATCAGGATGTTAATTTTCTTTTAATTTTCACAACTAACAGAATGTTTAACCTTTCTTGACTGCTTCACCAAATGTGTTTTTCAGACACAACAATTCAAATTGCACTGTATCGTCCTGTAAATGCATGAAATATTTGCCACCGGACGTTTGGGCTAAAAATAAATAATAGAAAAGAAAAGGATAGGTAAAAATTTAATAATAGACAATAGTGGGCTTCTAGCATATATAGAATATAGAATAATTGGCAATATTTATATAGAATAGAGGAAAATTGGCGTAAATAATAATAAGAGTTTAAGAACACAAACCTCCTCCTTTTCCAGACCCTCTTTATCCTATGACTGTTAAAAGAAAGACGCGCCGTAATTCATAGGAACACATAGATTTGACATATATTATTTTCTCTCATAAAGTCTTGTATAATTGGAAACATTGTCAACTAGTAATGCTTATTATTAGAAATGAAATTGATATCTATTCGTTATTTCATGAATCACAAAGTTAAGTTTACTAGTGCATTTTAAGAATAATGGACAAAAATAACGGACAGGAAGTCACATGACAAGCAGTCACAATTTACAATAAAAGTTAGTACATATTAAGTTTTATTTTCATTATTTACAATGAACAAGATTTATATTTGGGTAGTTCATTTTATGACTTGCATTTAACATAGTTCTAGTCTTAGGTTATTTTCTACTTTTTCGTTCATGGTATACATCCGCTGGCGTTGTTGCATGTCTCCTCTCTACTCTGACGTCTTGGGTAGCATTTTCATTTCTGTACTTTTGTCTTTGTGTTGTAAACGTTCACTCTTATTTTTGTGTAAATGGTTAATGAAACTTGGTTGATAAAAAGAACCACTCAGTCTGTCATAAATTAGTTTTGGCACTATCTTAGTGCTAAGGATTAATCTTATCTGCTAAGAGAGTATCTAGTAGCAATCTTAGAAGGATTGACAGTCTTTAAACTCATGTTGCGCTTTCAACCCTAAGAGTACTCCTTACCCTTCTTGGAACGCTCGTTTAATTTTGATTTGATCTAGTTGAATCGTCTTTGAATTCTCATAGCATATGATGTGTATCAACAGAAAAGGGAAATTCTCAGAAAGGGAATGTGGGATTCATTCAGTGAAGTGTAAAAGAATTGGCTTTGAAAGGTGAATTGGGGAAATCAAAATTTTTTAAATTATCATAAGGAATTAAAAATGTTTTGATTTTATAAAGGAAATTTTAAAGAATTTTTGGGGTTTATAATTAAGATGAATTTTAATTTGAGGTTTTTCTTAAAAAATGGCCCAAATGTTTGTGAATTAAGGAGGAATTGATTTTTGGTTAAAAGGTTGTTTGTGGTTTAATTCAAAAATTTTTAAAGGGTATTAATTTAAGGGTTATGAATTTTTTTTAATTAAGATTATATGGAAAGATGAAATTGTAAAATTAAGGGGAAAAATTTGGAATTTTTTTAAAATTCATTTTTGGGGTTTTTGTAAATAAAAATACTTTAAATCAGGGGAAATTAAGGGGAAACAAATAGGTTATTTTGGTTTTAAAAAGAAAAGGGTTTTATATTGTGAATTTAAGTTGTTAAATTTTTTTGGGAATTAATTTTATTTTTTATTTAATAAATTATTATAAGTGAATTTTAAGAAAAAGGGGATAATTTTAATTTCATCAGGTGGAATTTTAAATTTATTTAAAACTTTAAGTTTGATTTTAGGATTTTAAAAAAATATTTGACAGGGCAATAAAATGGGTTAAAAAAAAATTTAAAATGGTTTTATTTAATTAAAAAAGAAAAATGTTTTAATTAAATTTAAATTTGTTTAAATTTAAAAAAATTAAAAATTTTTTAAATTTGAAAAAATTTCCAAAAAGGTAATTAAATTTTTAAAAATAGGGTTTTTTTTTAAAAAAAAAATTTAAATTTGTTTGAAATAGGGATTAAAATTTAATTTTTTAAAAAAAAATTTTTCAAAAAGTTCCCAAAAAGTAATTTAAAATTTGATAGAATCGTTCTAAAACTTAAAACCAAATTTAATTTTAAAAAAAATGGAAATTTTTAAAAATATAAATGGATCAAAACCCAAAAATTAAATTTTAAATTTTTAAAAATTCAAAATTGTTTTTTATTAAATTTAAACATTAAAATTAAATGTTGTTTTAAAATTTATTTAAAAAAAATGGAAAAATTTGGCCAATTTAAAAATATTTAAAAAATTTAAAACAAATTTTTTTAAAAGTACTTTTAAAGAAATTTAAAAAAAATTTTGTTGGTTTAAAAAAAAACCCCAAAAAAGTTAAACACAAAATTTTTTAACCCCAAATTTTTAAAATTGGTTTTTGTTTCATTTTATTTTTTTGTTTTTTTTTTCCCAAAAAAGGGGGTACATTTTTTTGGGGGGCCCCCCGGAAAATCCCAAGTTTGGCTTTGTTTTTGATTTTTTTTTTTTTTTAAAATATTTTTTTTTCCCCCAAAAAATTTTTGGGATTAAAAAACCTTTTTCCCCGTTTTTAAATTTGTTATTTGTTTCATAAGGGGTTGTTTTTAAATTTAAAAAAAATTCCAAAAAAACAAATTTTTCGTTTTAAAATTTAAAAAATTTAAAAATTTTTTACTGTTTTCTGAAATATAAAAGTTTTTGGAAATTTGAAAAATTAAAAACCGTTTTTTTTTTTATTTTAAATTCAAAAAACTTTTTTTTTTTTTTTAATAAAATTTCTGTATTAAAATTTTTAAAAAAACCCAATTGCCTTTTCCCTTTTTCTTGTTTTTTTTATTTAAAGAAAAATTTGAAAAAACTTTAAAAAAAAAATTTTAAAAAATTTTTTTTGAAAAACCAAAAACTTTTTACTTTTTTAAATTTCCAGGGAAAAAAAAAATTTTTTAATTTTTATTTAAAGTTATATTTTTAAAAAGGAATTAAAATTTTTTTTAAACCAAAATTTTCAAACCCTTTTGGGATTTTCGTTTAAAAAATGGGCAATTTTTTTTTAATTGAAAACAAAAAACCCCAAAAAATTCCCCTTTTTTTAATTTATTTGGGTTTTCAAAAAGGAAAACTTTTTTTAATAAAAAAACGGGAAAAAGGGTTTTTAAAAAAAAAAAATTTTTAAGCCTTAATTTAAAAAAAAAATTTTTTCAAAAAGAAAAAAAGGGGGAAAAAATTTTATTAAACTTTGGGAAAAAAAAGGGAAATTTTTCGTTTTAATTTTTCAAATCCCAAAATCCCAAAATTTCTTTATTTTTGTAAAAAAAATTTTTTTTTTTTTTCCTTTTTGTTTTTAAAAATTTAAAAAGGAAAAAAAAAAATTGTAAACCAAAACCCTTAAAAAAAAAAAATTTTTTTTTTAAAATTTTAAAAAATTTAATAACAAACAAAAGTAAAAACAAAATAAAATTTTAGTAAAAATTTTTTTAATTTAATTTTTTTCCCTTAAAAAAATTTCAAAATTTTTTTTAAAAAAAAAAAAAATTAAATTAAATTTTAAAAGGTTTATTTTAAAAGAAAAAAATTTTTTTTAAAAATTTAAAAAAAAAAAAAATTAAAAAGGTTTTTTTAATTTTTTTTTAAAATTTTTGGTTTTTTTTAAAATTAAAAAAAAAAAAAAATTTTTTAAAAATTTTGGAATTAAAATTTTGGCAAAGGAAATTTTTTAAAAGAGGGTTTATATTTTGGGGTCAAAATTTTTTAAAAAATGTAGGGGAAAAAAGGAAAATTTTTTAAAAAATTTTGAAGAAAATAAAAAAAAAAAATTTTTTTTAAAATTGAAAAAAGCCCAAAGCAAAGGGGCCAATTTTAAAAAGGGTTTTTAAAAATTTAAATTTAAAAATAAAAAAGGGACTTCCAAAATTTTGAAAATTTAAAAAATTTTGCCTTATTTTTTCCCAAAAAACCGGGGTTTTAAATTTTGTTAATTAAAATTTTAAAAATTTTTTTAAAAGGAAAATTTTTTAAAAGAAAACAAAATAAAACTTTTAAAATTGGGGAAAATTTCGGGAAAAAAATTTAAGGGGGGCCACAAATTTTAAAAAAAGGAAAAAAGAAAAACCAAATTTTAAAAAAACTAAAGGAAAAAACCCCAAAAAACCCTTGAAATTTCATTTTGAATAACAAAATTTTAATTAAGGGTTTTAAATATTTGATTTAAGGGTTTTTTTAAAAATTTGGTTTAAAATAATTTTTTAAAATTTTGTAATGGAAATTTTAACAAAAAAAATATTTTTAAAGAAATTTAGTTAAAATTTAGGATCTGGTTAAATTATTTTTTTCCCCGGTTTTTAAAAATAAAAAGGAATTTAATAAAATTTTTAAAACTATTAAAATTTGCCCTTTTTTTTTAAATTTTTTTTTTAAATTGAGTTTTTTTTTTTTTTTTAAAAACAAAAAAATGAAAACGTTTTAAAAATATTTAATTTTTTAAACATGTTTTTAAATTATTTTAAATTTTTAAAATGAAATGAAAATTAATTAATTTAAAAATGTTTTTAATTTTGGGGAAAAAAGAAAAAATTTTCGGTTTTGAAAATTTGAAAATAAAAATTTTAAAAATTTAAATTTGGAACACACCCAAAATGTAAACCATTAAAAGAAAGGTCGGTCGAGCAGGACTTGTTAACCTGATGACAAATGGAAATGTTCTAAATACCTGTCAGATAGACATACTTGTGACACGAAAACAATATGGACTCTTTTAACTGTATGAACTCGGTAAGTAAAAATATTTTCCTAAGATTATTGATGTGGGGTTGGGACGAGGAACTGGACCCGCCGAGATCACCATTATCATTATCTAAAAGTAGCACAATTCTGTTGTCGACTAAACAGCTGTTCGTGGTGATATATACAGATGGGTGCAGTCTTAACCTGTACAGCAAGTTAACTTGATAATCAGTCATTTGGACTGGTCAAAGTTAACCTGTGACCGGATTTAGGACTGCTCTGACCAGTCCTAGGACCAAAATCTAGTTAACTTGAAAAGCGGACTTGGTCCTAGGACTGTTTGTATGTCTGCCAAAAGTTAACTTGGAAACAGGTCCGCTATTGATATAGGTTAACTTCGAACCAGTCCTGTCATAAGTTAACAGAAGTTAACTCGAAACCAGTCCTGCCCAAAAGTTAACATAAGTTAACTTGAAACCAGTCCTGCCACAAAGTTAACATAAGTTAACTTTGCTTTGACAAATCCGATCGAAACCAGACCTGTTCCCAAGTTAACTTTGACTGGTCTGCTCAACACTAAGTTAACTTGTAACCAGGACCGCTCTACATCGAGTTTATAAAAATATTTTTAATATCTTTGTTTCGTAGTATAAACATCGAAAATAAAGGAAAATTGATACTTCCGTTATATAACAGGATTAAATACAAATATCTGAAAATAAAGTACGCATAAAACGTTGCTTGTTACACAAATTTAGCTGTGATCTGCCAAACTATAAATTAAAAACGATCTTGGTTACAATGATAACGGGCACTGAATATATATTCCAATACCTATCATATTCAACCATTATATTTGCAATTTATTATGTATATCTATGCAAGGACGTATATTAGATATTAGTTATACGTCCTTGATCTGTAGCCACAATCAGCAATATTGTAATTTCAGGATAGAATTTATTATACAAAATGAAAGCATCATTAAAACACTAAAAATTTTGCCTGCAAAATTAGGAGTCCCAGCATGTCCTCCTTTTATTCAAAATATTTATACGTTACAAACTTTCAGTAGTTTTGATACCTCATGCTGACTTGTACAACAAAATTATTTGACCAGTTCAACCTGGGAACAGTATATCTATATATATGTTCCTGATTCAACCAAAACTGACCATATGTGCACTTTAATTTGTAAATCTATATACCCGTAGTAAATCAGCCATATTTTTATGTCAGGATTCAATGTATAATACAAATGACAGCAATATTGTAATACTATAACAACAAATTTTTTTCGCATTAATTTAGGTTGCCATTATGTCCTCCTTTTATTCAAAATATTGACACGTAACAAAATTTCAGTAGTTTTGATACCTCATGCTGACTTGTACAACAAAATTATTTGACCGCTTTAACCAAAACTGACCATATGTGCACTTTAATTTGTAAATCTATAAGGCTGCATTATAAATAAGTTTTTAAATGTTGTGATGGATTGTACCTGGCGCCTTTATGTCTTCTCCTGGCGCTCCTGTGCACATTTTAGTAGGACCGCAAATGTAAGCAATAATATTGGAAAACATTAATGAAAAAAATTTCCTCATAAATTGAAAGTGTCAGCATTTCATCTCTGTATTCATAATATTGAACAGTCACTAGAGATAGTAGTTCAGGATGGTGTGTAAAACAAAACTACTAGGTCGCATCATCAAGTACCGACACTGACGTGTCTGAAGTTATTTGTACTTTTAATAAAAAAGTATACGAAGTTCTCTTCTGGGAATAGTATACTGTTAATCTATTATGTCGGATGATTGATTTTGTTTGTAGTTAAACGTCAAGTGGCAACTATTTCATTCAAGTGCACATTGAGTATAAATGTGTCAGCATGTCCTCCTTTTATCCAAAATATTGATACGTAACAAAATGTCAGTAGTTTTGATACCTCATGTTGACTTGTACAACAAAATTATTTGACCGCATCGCAAAACTGACCATATGTTGCTTTAATTTGTAAATCTATATACCCGCATAGTAAATCAGCCATATTTTTTTGTCAGGATTCAATGTATAATACAAATGACAGCAATATTGGAATACAATAACAACAAATTTTTCTTCGCATAGATTTAGGGTGCCAGCATGTCCTTTTATTCAAAATATTGATACGTGACAAAATTTTAGTAGTTTTGATACCTCATGCTGACTTGTACAAAAAATTATTTGACGGCATCGACCAAAACTGACCTGGCATATGTGCACTTTAATTTGTAAATCTATATACCCGCATAGTAAATCAGCCATATTTTTTATGTCAGGATTAAATGTATAATACAATTGATAGCAATATTGCAATACAATAACAACAAATTTTGTTCGAATAAATTTAGGGTGCCATCATTTCCTCCTTCTATTCAAAATATTGATACCTAACAAAATTTCAGTAGTATTGATACCTCATGCTGACTTGTACAACAAAATTATTTGACCGCATCGACCCAAACTGACCATATGTGCACTTCAATTTGTAAATCTTTATACCCGCATAGTAAATCAGCCATATCTTTTATGTCAGGATTCAAAGTATAATACAAATGACAGCAATATTGCTATACAATAGCAACAAACTTTGTTCGCATACATTTAGGGTGCCAGAATGTCCTCCTTTTATTCAAAATATTGATACTTAACAAAATTTCAGTAGCATGAGTAGTTTTGATACCTCATGCTGACTTGTACAACAAAATTATTTGACCGCATCGACCAAAACTGACCATATGTCGCTTTAATTTGTAAATCTATATACCTGCATAGTTTATCAACCATATTTTTCATGTCAGGATTCAATGTACAACCATGTATAATACAATGGACAGCAATATTGCAATACAATAACAACAAATTTGTGTTTGCATAAATTAAGGATGCTAGCATGTCCTCCTTTTATCCAAAATATTGATACGTAACAAAATTTCAGTAGTTTTGATACCTCATGTTGACTTGTACAACAAAATTATTTGACCGCATCGACAAAAACTGACCATATGTTGCTTTAATTTGTAAATCTATATACCCGCATAGTAAATCAGCCATATTTTATATGTCAGGATTCCATGTATAATACAAATGACAGCAATATTGGAATACAATAACAACAAATTTTTCTTCGCATAAATTTAGGGTGCCAGCATGTCCTCCTTTTATTCAAAATATTGACACGTAACAAAATTTATGTAGTTTAGATACCTCATGCTGACTTGTACAACAAAACTATTTGACCGCTTTAACCAAAACTGACCACATGTGCACTTTAATTTGTAAATCTATATACCCGCATAGTAAATCAGCCATATTTTTATGTCAGGATTAAATGTATAATATAAATGACAGCAATATTGCAATACAATAACAACACATTTCTGTTCGCATAAATTTAGGGTGTCAGCATGTCCTCCTTTTATTCATAATATTGATACGTAACAAAATTTCAGTAGTTTTATACCTCATTCTGACTTGTACAACAAAATTATTTGACTGCATCGACTAAAACTGACCATATGTGCACTTTAATTTGTAAATCTATATACCCGCATAGTAAATCAGCCATATTTGTTCTGTCAGGATTCAATGTATAATACAAATAACAGCAATATTGGAATACAATAACAACAAATTTTTCTTCGCATAGATTTAGGTGCCAGCATGTCCTTTTATTCAAAATATTGATACGTAACAAAATTTTAGTAGTTTTGATACCTCATGCTGACTTGTACAACAAAATTAATTGACGGCATCGACCAAAACTGACCTGGCATATGTGCACTTTAATTTGTAAATCTATATACCCGCATAGTAAATCAGCCATACTTTTTATGTCAAGATTAAATGTATAATACAATTGACAGCAATATTGCAATACAATAACAACAAATTTTGTTCGAATAAATTTAGGGTGCCATCATTTCCTCCTTCTATTCAAAATATTGATACCTAACTAAATTTCAGTAGTATTGATACCTCATGCTGACTTGTACAACAAAATTATTTGACCGCATCGACCAAAACTGACCATATGTGCACTTTAATTTGTAAATCTATATACCCGCATAGTAAATCAGCCATATCTTTTATGTCAGGATTCAAAGTATAATACAAATGACAGCAATATTGCTATACAATAGCAACAAACTTTGTTCGCATAAATTTAGGGTGCCAGAATGTCCTCCTTTTATTCAAAATATTGATACTTAACAAAATTTCAGTAGCATGAGTAGTTTTGATACCTCATGTTGACTTGTACAACAACATTATTTGACCGCATCGACCAAAACTGACCATATGTCGCTTTAATTTGTAAATCTATATACCTGCATAGTTTATCAACCATATTTTTATGTCAGGATTCAATGTACAACCATGTATAATACAATGGACAGCAATATTGCAATACAATAACAACAAATTTGTGTTCGCATAAATTAAGGGTGCTAGCATGTCCTCCTTTTATTCAAAATATTGATACGTAACAAAATTTCAGTAGTTTTGGTACCTTATGCTCACAGACTTGTACAACAAAACTATTTGACCACTTCAACCAAAACTGACCATATGTGCACTTTAATTTGTAAATCTTTATACCCGCATAGTAAATCAGCCATATTTTCTATGTCAGGATTCAATGTATAATACAAATGACAGCAATATTGCTATATAATAGCAACAAACTTTGTTCGCATAAATTTAGGGTGCCAGAATGTCCTCCTTTTATTCAAAATATTGATACGTAGCAAAATTTCAGTAGCATGAGTAGTTTTGATACCTCATGCTGACTTGTACAACAAAATTATTTGACCGCATCGACAAAAACTGGCTTTAATTTGTAAATCTATATACCTGTATAGTTTATCAGCCATATTTTTTATGTCAGGATTCAATGTATAATACAATGGACAGCAATATTGCAATACAATAACAACAAATTTGTGTTCGCATAAACTTAGGGTGCCAGCATGTCCTCCTTTTATTCAAAATATTGATACGTAACAAAATTTCAGTAGTTTTGATACCTCATGCTGACTTGTACAACAAAATTATTTGGCCGCTTTAACCGAAACTGACCATATGTGCACTTTAATTTGTAAATCTATAAGGCTGCATTATAAATAAGTTTTTAAATGTTGTGATGGATTGTACCTGGCGCCTTTATGTCTTCTCCTGGCGCTCCTGTGCACATTTTAGTAGGACCGCAAATGTAAGCAATAATATTGGAAAACATTAATGAAAAAATTTCTCATAAATTGAAAGTGTCAGCATTTCATCTCTGTATTCATAATATTGAACAGTCACAAGAGATAGTAGTTCAGGATGGTGTGTAAAACAAAACTACTAGGTCGCATCATCAAGTACCGACACTGACGTGTCTGAAGTTATTTGTACTTTTAATAAACAAGTATACGAAGTTCTCTTCTAGGAATAGTATACTGTTAATCTATTATGTCGGATGATTGATTTTGTTTGTAGTTAAACGTCAAATGGCAACTATTTCATTCAAGTGCACATTGAGTATAATTTTGGGACGTCCTATATATCATATCAATTAATCGGCAAAGACAAATCTCTGACGAATTTGACGAGATTGTTGATAGTTTTACCACACCGTACGTATCCGGACACTGTACAATTTTCGTTAGAATATTCTGCGAAAAATAGAATAGTAAATCCAATGCAAATAAGTTGAATAACACTGAAATATCCATGCATGTATAAATGCATAAACCAAAATTTAGGAAGGACAGGTAAAAGCGGGACACGAAGCAACGTCGACAATGATGTTGATACCCATGATATGAGAAGATTGTTCCGATGCGTTGGATAACCTTTCTATCCGCCTTCTAATAAAAAACCTTTCATTTCCTTTTGATAGCTCTATGTGTTTGTATAGCCATTCTTTTATGTATATAAGATATATCAAATAACAAAAAGAATTTTGTTGATATGTATAATCTAGTAGCTATATAGTCTAGCGAGTAAAGAAATTTGCTATCCGGGAAAGACAATGCGAATGTTGTTTACATATTTTAATTAAAGTTCAAGTCTGATATGAAAACTCTTAAACACGATAATCTGTCATAAGCAGACCTGTCATCAGGTCTGGTCAGTAGCAACTTGTCCACAGGTGTGGTCAGAAGCAGACCTGTCCACAGGTCTGGTCAGGAGCAGACCTGTCCACAGGTCTGGTCTGGGGTAGACCTGTCTTCAGGACTGGTCAAAAGCAGACTTGTCCACAGGTCTGGTCTGGGCAGACCTGTCCTGTGGACTGGTCAAAGCAGACTTGTCCACAGGTCTGGTCTGGAGCAGACCTGTCGATAGGTCTGAAGCAGTCCTAAAAAGCAGACCGTAGGTCTGGTCCACCAACGACGAAGTTAACTTGCTTGTCTGCTTAAAATTCTCAAGTTAACTTAGAAAGCAGTCAACAAGTCTGCTCCAAGTTAACTTTTGTCAAGGTTAGGACCGCACCCATCTGTAGACATAATAATCTGTGGTTTATTGAGTATCTTAATCTGTTAATTTAAATCAATGTGCAAATGTATTTAACGTGAGGGTACCAAATTGCACCTATTTTGACAGTTATTTCACCTACGTTTTTTTATGCTCCAAACAAAAGTTTTACTATATAGTTACACCGATTTAATTTTGAATCCATATTGAATCATAGAAAAATGGGTCTGAATTGACCTCCAAACGATCCATGATTCTGTAATGGGGAGTACCCAAATTGCATCCATGCTTAAATTCACATCCTTAAAAATCGTAGAACAGATGTTTTGTTCTATTTCTTCAAATATTTAGAACAATTTGACATTAATCGATGCTTACTATTCTTTTTAAGAAATGGATGCTTGTAACATATTTTATTTGCTCATTTTGAAAAGATGACTTTTGTGAACGTCGCATGGCGACGTTTCCGTAGATTTTACTTTTACAGTAAATACTTTACTAGTATCTGTTGAGATATACTGTGAACGTTTTGTTTATTTTAAGTATATTTACCTATGCTGAAATATGTGTATTATGTCAAATCATACAAATACAAATTGTTTAGTCTCAAATAAAACTTGTAAAATTTCCGCAGCTATTTTTGTTCAGTAGGGGCAATTTGGGTACTCGGTGCAATTTTACTGTGACGTTACATGTCTTAACAAAATAACATATAACTATTGAATTCTCTTGAGACTTAAACTTAAAACATGTTAAAATGTTATAAACTTATTATTATACTCTGACATATATTTATTAAACAGTTTATGCATGTTACACTCAACATGATGTCTTAAAAATCAGTGAAAGAAGCTTTTCCTACATGAATCCTTGTTTAAGACACATATCAGTTAAATTCATAAAATGATTTGAAATTATTTGTTGAATGTCAATCATGACAATGTTATAGATTTAAATTATCATTAACATCAATCAATAGTTTACACAAATATTGTTGAAACTACAATGTAAATGTGCACTTTTTACTGCTTGCATGGTCACAAATCAGTTGATTTTTCTTGTTTCCAGCTTCTTGTGTACATGTATCATGAAGAGCCCAAAGTAAAGACATGGATAAAATACTTCATACATGTAGATATGCATTGGCAGGTATATATAATATTATTGTTTTACTTCTTATCTTACATTTAAAACCCCATTTTTGTCAAGCCTGCGGCAGAAAGTCGACTGTATGCAAGACATAGGTATAACAATAATTTTCATGGTTCTTTAGTCAATGTTAAATGTAGGTGATACTTGTAGTAAAACCTTCTTATTACACACTTTCAACATGCATTCAATAATGTAAAACTGAGGCAAGACATTTCACTGTGCCACTCTTGTATGATTTTGATGATCAACTTTCAATACAATGTATTTCAAATACCTGTTACGGTTACGAAAAAGAACATTATCCCGGCTAAGTATATTTCTAGGATTTTGATTGGTTAACGCATGTCAATACAAAACTCATAGCCCTTTGGTAGAACATTACACCCTTTAAAATATGTCAATTTCCAAAATTTCATAAAAACTTGTTCATGTTGTTATGCCCACTATGCAGTGGAGGGGGCATTATGTTTTTTCCTTGTCCATCTGTACGTCTGTACATCCATACATCCTAAAGTTGGTTTCAGTTCTCTAGCTTTAGTTTGCCACAACAAAAAATGTTGTGAAACTTATACAAAATGCTTATTACAACTAAACACAGATCAAGTTTGAATGTTGGTGGCATCGATTTAACCATTCTAGAGTTATGCCCCTTTAAAAATAGATTTCCATTTTATAACTTTAGTTTGCCTCAACCAAATGTTTTAAAACTTATACACAATACTTATTACCAAAAAAACACAGATAAAGTTTGAATGTTGTTGTCGTCATTTTAACAGTTCTAGAGGAATGCCCTTTATAAATGGAAAATGGATGAATTCTCTTACTTGTTAGCCTTAGCCAAATGATATGAAACTTATACACAATGCTTATTACCACAAAATACAGATCAAGTTTTAAATTTTGGGGTGTCACTTTACTGTTCTAGAGTTATGCCCTTTACAAATGGAAGCATTGCTGAATGTTTTGTTTCCGTTCTCTAACTTAAGTTAGCCTCAACCAAATGTTATGAAACTTATACACATTGCTTATTATTACACAATACAGATCAAGTTTGAATTTTGGTGGTGTCACTATAACTGTTCTAGAGTTATGCCCTTTACACATATAAACATTGCTGAATTTGTATACGCCCGTTTATGGCACGTATTATGGATATGTATACCGTTGTCCGTCTGTCCGTCCGTTGTCAACATGTCAGAAATTAACTCCAAAATGCTCTAACCAATTTGCATACAACTTAGGTGAATTATCTATATCTATTGACGTGAGCTCCTGTCATTTTTCACAAATTTTAGATTTTACCTTTCCGAGTTACGGGTTTTATTCATTAAAACAGGGGATTTTGCATTTTCGGACAATAACTAAAAATGCTTTCACCAATTTGCAAGAAACTTAAGTAAATCATTTATATCTACTGACCTGAGCTCCTCTCGATTTTTATAAATTTTAGAGTTTACGTTTGAGTAATGGGGTTTAATTCATTAACAAAGGGGACTTTCCAGCAGTACTCATGAAACTTTAGTGAATTATTTATATCTTCAAATGTATTGACATAAGCTCCCTTTCAATTCTTATAAATTTTAGATTTTACATTTACGAGTTATGGGATTTTATTCATAAAAAGAGGTGATTTTCCACTTTTTGACAATACCTTTAAATTGCTTTGAGCAATTTTCATTAAACTTTGGTGACTGGTTTGTATCTATTCAGATAACCTCCTTTAGATTTTCCTAAATTTCTGATATGACATTGAAGTTATTGAACTTTATTCTTTAAAAACACGATGGGCGTACCATGCGCTCATGGGGCAGCTGTTCATTTGTTTCTGTTCTCTAACTAAAGTAAGCCTCAACCAAATGTTATGAAACTTATACACAATGCTTATTACCACAAAATACAGATCAAGTTTGAATTTTGGTGGTGTCAATTTTACTGTTCAAGAGTTCAGCCTGCTCGATAAACATTTGAGACCACAAGCCTGAAGCTCAATTTAAAAAAAAAAATAGTTGGATTCTGTTGGCTTGTAGGCCGTAGGACTTGTGGTTAAGCGTGAAGACTGAGAGTTATGCCCCTTTACAAACGGAAGAATTAAGTTTGCCTCATCCAAACGTTATGAAACTTATACTCAATACCTATTACCACAAAACTCAGATCAAGTACAAATTTGGGTAGCCTCACTTTAAACGTTCATCAGTTATGTCCCATTATAAGTTTATATGATATGCAAGTGGGGGCATCATTTTATCATTCAAGGCAGTATAAAATGAACTAAGTTAACAGTGATTGATGGTTGTTTATGCCACTTCCAGCAATATAGTGATATTTCGAGGCGTTTTTGGATGCATTTAGGTGCCCAGAATATCAGATGTCAACCAATCAGAATCAACATTGAATATTATACATTTGTTTCCCTTGCTCGAGGGAGATATGTTGATTTGTTCACCTGATAAGGTTGATGTTTCTCCGAGGTCAATGCCCGAGGGAAATATGACTTTTTGAGGGTGAACAAATCTTTATATCACCATCAGGCAACGAAAATAAATGTCTATATTTTTTTTTTTTTACTTTTTGAACTTAAATTACATACAAGGGAATAATATCTTGTATTAAAATATGTATATTTTTCAGGAAATGTAATCCAGAAGCCTAATGATTTTAGTGTGCATGTTCCCTCTTTGCAAGACCAAGTAGTTGAACATTCATAATATGATGACAGTGTCACTATACCAACAGACAAATATTGTGTAAAGATGTTTCTGTTTGTTCCAACGATCATTCAATGACTTTTTTCTAGAAACATTGAATGAAAATGCCAGAACAGAACTATGGATAAATGTCAACTTCAGCTTGAGAAAAACAAAGTTGAAGCAGTCATTATGAAAACAAATAGCAATTGCCTCTACTAGTGCAACATATGTTTATCAACATATTACCAATGGACTTGGAATTGAAGGGAGGTAGACAAAATGTGATATATGCTAACAAAAAAGAAGGGAATTTCTTAATCCAAAATTTACCAATGGAATATTGTGTAGATACCAAGAAGACCAAGAAGACCATAAAAGTGTATGAAAGTACATTGTACTTGATATATTCGACAAAGCCTGATAGCCGTAATGTTTGATATGGATGAGTTTAAAACATTTCAACAAATAATAATCTTGTTTTCCCGTCATGTAAGAAAAATTGGTGGGGCTACAGAGCTATATATTGCAATAATTTTATAGCTTACTATGCAGTATGGGCTTTGATCATTGTTGAAGGCCATACGGTGACTTATAGTTGTTAATTTTTTTCCTTTGGTCTCTTGTAAAGAGTAGTCTCATTGGCAATCACACCACATCCTATTTTTTTTTATAATTATTATATATTGATAATATGTGTCAAGTAATTTAATCAACAAACTGTCTGGCATTTTATGATATAAAACAGAAAATCCCTACCCACCCAAATAAAAAGAATGAAATAAAAAAAAAAAATAAGCAACCCACTTCGATTAAATAGATTTATAGAATGTTGCCAATGTTAGTCTTTCCACTTAACTCCAAAATAATAATACAGTCATATATAATAACAGTTGTTTTATTGTTTCACATCAAATAGTTACCCATGTTCATTTCTTTGCCTGAATTATTTGTTATCTTATTATATTCATTACTGTATCAACTTTGTAGAACTTAAAAAATATTTCTTTTAATTAAAACTGCAATATCTTATTCTTACTATGTTGAATTTAAGCCTAGTAAAGTTTTTGGATCAAGACAACAAATGTATGCATTATTTGACAGAGATCAGTGGTCAATAGCTGAATTAGTTGGTTACCCTACACTGAAAATAATAATGCAACAGTTAGCAGATAGCCAAATTCTTAACCAAATTATTCATGAGTACCAAACTGTTTATATATACTTACTTAATATAATGCTTACAAAGTTTGATTTACAGTTAAATATTTGTAGACTTCCATATAATCAAGTCATCGAAACATAAGTTTTGATAGCAATGGTTAATATGGTTATGAAACCAATTGCGACACCTATCTAAAAAGAAAAGGCAGCTAATTGAAACCTTGAAATTCACTCATTGACTATAATGTTACCAGTTTCCAACAACTTGCATGCAAAATGTGTATTTGAATTGGCGAATCAAGGAAAATATCGAAAAGTCAACCGACCAAGATCATTCGAAGAAGAATTTTTTTTTTTTTTATCATTTTTCGTACTTAAACATGATATTTATACCTAATTATCATTGACTACATGTATGTAGGTATCAGAATGTGTGTAGTTTATTTCATATTATTATTTGATCATAACTGATCATTTAATATGACAAGGATTGCATTAATAACATTTATGTCGGGATTTTTTCCTAAGATTTAGAAAAAAGTTCGAAAATTCAAAAGTGACCTTTTTAAAATGAAATTAAAAAAAAAGAAATATATATACCCTCTGAGATTTTTTGTCAAGAATGCATCAGATGCAATATTTCTTAATGATGATATTCGTGTATGCCACAAAATCTGGAATAAAAAATTTTGGAGCCATAAAAATGGGTTATTTTGTGAATTTTTGCAAATCTTGATTTTCGAAAAACATCCAATTTTAAAATTCGAAAATTTTACTGAAGAAGAAAGAACTTTCCAAACTTTCAAATGTATTTTGAAACACTTATATATAATAGTTTGATAACAAAAGAAAAACTGGGGAATATGTTCCCATTCTGTTACGAGTAAAGTGGGAAAACAGGAAAAAATGGACTTTGATCGAGCATTTTGACGTTTTTCAACAAATTCAAAGTAACTTGTTTCCATGGCAACCAGCACTTCAACTTTTGAAATGATTATTATTTTTGATGTCAGTGCACCATGACAAACCCATGATATGAAAATAAAGGATATCCAAGAGTATGCATTTCTCATTTATACTAGTGTGATAGTGAAACATGTTAACAGTGCATAATACAAACATGTACAGTAACACAGTAAGCTAAACTTGTCAGAAAGCACAACAAGAGAATTGTTTATAATAATGAGGGTCAATTTAATTTCTTTCTGCAATTGTGTAATGCTACAGGTACCTATGGCTTTTTAGAAAGTACACATTTATTGATATTAAGATTCGTCATCCATTTCCAAGGGAAGGTCTTTAAGGATGGCAATCTTATCATACCTTTTTCCTTTTCATCCATTTTAATACTACTTTAAAAGAAAATGTGAATATCCAAAAGGTACAAACATTTTATATAAAAACATTGACACAGAAAGCTTAAAATTATATGAAAATAATTGATGTTTATGGTTCATTGAATTAGTTATGCCTCTTCGTGACCAATATTGCTGACGCGGGTCTTAATGACTATTTAGCAATCAATTCATTCACAGCTGTACGTTCAGTCTTGAGGAACGTGTCACTACAAGACCAAAATATCTCATAACGACAATTTATTATGAAAGACAGTTTAGAAGATCTGAATTATACAATAGATAAATGTATTAAAACAAAAACGCATACGTACATTACAATTGTGAATATATAATGTGTCTGTCATGTTCCACGAGATATTTAGTTTAATAGTGATTGAACATGCAGCAAGATGATAGGTCATGGTTTATATTTCCCATGTGTTCTGACACTAAAAGAAAATTGATATTTAATTTTAAATGCAATGTTCCAAATTCAAATTTGAAGAAAAACTTATAACATTTTTTAAACTCG
>JAASAO010001440.1:0-134004 GCA_017311375.1 Mytilus coruscus
TTGGGATATATTGGTGGGACTATTCAACAAAGTGTAGATTCAAAGATCATATTGCTGACATTAAGGCAAAACTCAAAAACTTGCGAAAAGCTGAAAGTGATGGAGGAACCACAACAACTCTGTCATAGGAATACTGACTTTTGTAATGAAAACTAATTCCAAAAGGGTCAGGTAAACGACAAAAATAAATTAGTTAATTATGACAGGGTTGGATCTAGCCAATTTTAAAAAGGAGGGGTTCTTAGAAGGATAAAAAGGAAGGTCAATCCATATGTCCCTATTCAAAAGCATTAATTTGCAAAAAGGAAGGTTCTAACCAACTGTTGAAAGGCTATTTTTTTTTTTTTTTTGCTTTCACGCCTTATTGCGACGCAGGTGCCATAGCCAAAAATAAAATCGTCATAATGATTCTGACCACCGGTCCCTCCTGGATATATCCACCTATGTATTAGGAAAGATTCATTTTGAAACTGCCCCATACATGTATGCATGAAATACATGACATAGTGGCGAGGTACATGTATTCTGTGATACAATTAACATATATATATATATATATATATATATATATATATATATATCCATTTATTACATCGGTGATCCGTTTATTTGGCAATCGCCAATGGCAGTCAGCAGGGTTTAAGAACATTTGTTGTTCGACCTGTTAGTCAAATGCGTTTTGTTAAAATATACCTTTTCACTTTTTGGTCTTTTGGAAAATGTTGTTTGTGCTCTGTATTTAGACCCTCTAACAAGAATTTTTTTGCATGCACAGGTATAAAAATTGCGGTTTTATCCAACGCAATCATAGGTTTGAACGTTGTTTTCAATTTAGACTTGTTTATATTTTTTCGTTTGGGCTTGTATTATATTTGCCTTCGGATTTATATGATCCGTTCATCCTATTTTGACTCCTCAAAATTCAAGAGTCTATCCTAAATTGAGGTAAATTGTATGGCTTTCCAAATACCGTTTCGATTCCTAACATCACTGAAGAGACATTAATTGTCGAAATCCGGATATGGTGTACAAAAACCTTTGCACCTTTTGTTTGCGGTATATCATCTTTTCCGCAAGTTTATTGTTTTCTGTTTAGTATTAAATTTTTAATTAAGATCCATTTATTACATCGGTGATCCGTTTATTTGGCAATCGCCAATGGCAGTCAGCAGGGTTTTTAAGAACATTTGTTGTTCGACCTATTAGTCAAATGCGTTTTGTTAAAATATACTTTTCACTTTTTGGTCTTTTGGAAAATGTTGTTTGTGCTGTATGTAGACCCTCTAACAAGAAATTTGTTCTTGCATGCACACGTATAAAATTGCGGTTTTTATCCAACGCAACTATAGGTTTGAACATTGTTTTCAATTTAGACTTGTTTATGTGTTTTCGTTTGGGCTTGTATTATATTTGCCTTCGGATTTATATGATCCGTTCATCCTATTTTGACTCCTCAAAATTCAAGAGTCTATCCTAAATTGAGGTAAATTGTATGGCTTTCCAAATACCGTTTCTATTCCTAACATCACTGAAGAGACATTAATTGTCGAAATCCGGATATGGTGTACAAAACCTTTGCACCTTTTGTTTGCGGTTTATCATCTTTTCCGCAAGTTTATTGTTTTCTGTTTAGTATTAAATTTTAATTAAGATCCATTTATTACATCGGTGATCCGTTTATTTGGCAATCGCCAATGGCAGTCAGCAGGGTTTTTAAGAACATTTGTTGTTCGACCTATTAGTCAAATGCGTTTTGTTAAATATACTTTTACACTTTTTCGGTCTTTTGGAAAATGTTGTTTGTGCTGTATTTAGACCCTCTAACAAGAAATTTGTTCTTGCATGCACACGTATAAAATTGCGGTTTTATCCAACGCAACCATAGGTTTGAACGTTGTTTTCAATTTAGACTTGTTTATATTTTTCGTTTGGGCTTGTATTATATTTGCCTTCGGGTTTATATGATCCGTTCATCCTATTTTGACTCCTCAAAATTCAAGAGTCTATCCTAAATTGAGGTAAATTGTATGGCTTTCCAAATACCGTTTCGATTCCTAACATCACTGAAGAGACATTAATTGTCGAAATCCGGATGTGGTGTACAAAAACCTTTGCATCTTTTGTTTGCGGTATATCATCTTTTCCGCAAGTTTATTGTTTTCTGTTTAGTGTTAAATTTATAATTAAGATCCATTTATTACATCTTTGATCCGTTTATTTGGCAATCACCAATGGCAGTCAGCAGGTTTAAGAACATTTGTTGTTCGACCTGTTAGTCAAATGCGTTTTGTTAAAATATACTTTCACTTTTTTTGGTCTTTTGGAAAATGTTGTTTGTGCTGTATTTAGACCCCTATAACAAGAAATTTATTTTGCATGCACACGTATAAAAATTGCGGTTTTTATCCAACGCAATCATAGGTTTGAACGTTGTTTTCAATTTAGACTTGTTTATATTGTTTCGTTTGGGCTTGTATTATATTTGCCTTCGGGTTTATATGATCCGTTCATCCTATTTTGACTCCTCAAAATTCAAGAGTCTATCCTAAATTGAGGTAAATTGTATGGCTTTCCAAATACCGTTTCGATTCCTAACATCACTGAAGAGACATTAATTGTCGAAATCCGGATATGGTGTACAAAACCTTTGCACCTTTTGTTTGCGGTATATCATCTTTCCGCAAGTTTATTGTTTTCTGTTTAGTATTAAATTTTAATAAAGATCCATTGATTACATCGGTGATCCGTTTATTTGGCAATCACCAATGGCAGTCAGCAGGGTTTAAGAACATTTGTTGTTCGACCTGTTAGTCAAATGCGTTTTGTTAAAAAATACTTTTACACTTTTTGGTCTTTTGGAAAATGTTGTTTGTGCTGTATTTAGACCCTCTAACAAGAAATTTTTTTTGCATGCACACGTATAAAATTGCGGTTTTATCCAAAGCAACTATAGGTTTGAACATTGTTTTCAATTTAGACTTGTTTATATTTTTTCGTTTGGGCTTGTATTATATTTGCCTTCGGGTTTATATGATCCGTTCATCCTATTTTGACTCCTCAAAATTCAAGAGTCTATCCTAAATTGAGGTAAATTGTATGGCTTTCCAAATACCGTTTCTATTCCTAACATCACTGAAGAGACATTAATTGTCGAAATCCGGATATGGTGTACAAAAACCTTTGCACCTTTTGTTTGCGGTTTATCATCTTTCCCGCAAGTTTATTGTTTTCTGTTTAGTATTAAATTTTTAATTAAGATCCATTTATTACATCGGTGATCCGTTTATTTGGCAATCGCCAATGGCAGTCAGCAGGGTTTAAGAACATTTGTTGTTCGACCTATTAGTCAAATGTGTTTTGTTAAAATATACTTTTCACTTTTTGGTCTTTTGGAAAATGTTGTTTGTGCTGTATTTAGACCCTCTAACAAGAAATTTGTTCTTGCATGCACACGTATAAAATTGCGGTTTTATCCAACGCAACTATAGGTTTGAACATTGTTTTCAATTTAGACTTGTTTATATGTTTTCGTTTGGGCTTGTATTATATTTGCCTTCGGGTTTATATGATCCGTTCATCCTATTTTGACTCCTCAAAATTCAAGAGTCTATCCTAAATTGAGGTAAATTGTATGGCTTTCCAAATACCGTTTCTATTCCTAACATCACTGAAGAGACATTAATTGTCGAAATCCGGATATGGTGTACAAAAACCTTTGCACCTTTTGTTTGCGGTTTATCATCTTTTCCGCAAGTTTATTGTTTTCTGTTTAGTATTAAATTTTAATTAAGATCCATTTATTACATCGGTGATCCGTTTATTTGGCAATCGCCAATGGCAGTCAGCAGGGTTTTTAAGAACATTTGTTGTTCGACCTATTAGTCAAATGCGTTTTGTTAAAATATACTTTTCACTTTTTGGTCTTTTGGAAAATGTTGTTTGTGCTGTATTTAGACCCTCTAACAAGAAATTTGTTCTTGCATGCACACGTATAAAATTGTGGTTTTATCCAACGCAACTATAGGTTTGAACATTGTTTTCAATTTAGACTTGTTTATATGTTTTCGTTTGGGATTGTATTATATTTGCCTTCGGGTTTATATGATCCGTTCATCCTATTTTGACTCCTCAAAATTCAAGAGTCTATCCTAAATTGAGGTAAATTGTATGGCTTTCCAAATACCGTTTCTATTCCTAACATCACTGAAGAGACATTAATTGTCGAAATCCGGATATGATGTACAAAACCTTTGCACCTTTTGTTTGCGGTATATCATCTTTTCCGCAAGTTTATTGTTTTCTGTTTAGTATTAAATTTTTAATTAAGATCCATTTATTACATCGGTGATCCGTTTATTTGGCAATCGCCAATGGCAGTCAGCAGGGTTTTTAAGAACATTTGTTGTTCGACCTATTAGTCAAATGCGTTTTGTTAAAATATACTTTTTCACTTTTTGGTCTTTTGAAAATGTTGTTTGTGCTGTATTTAGACCCTCTAACAAGAAATTTGTTCTTGCATGCACACGTATAAAATTGTGGTTTTATCCAACGCAACCATAGGTTTGAACGTTGTTTTCAATTTAGACTTGTTTATATTTTTCGTTTGGGCTTGTATTATATTTGCCTTCGGGTTTATATGATCCGTTCATCCTATTTTGACTCCTCAAAATTCAGGAGTCTATCCTAAATTGAGGTAAATTGTATGGCTTTCCAAATACCGTTTCGATTCCTAACATCACTGAAGAGACATTAATTGTCGAAATCCGGATATGATGTACAAAACCTTTGCACCTTTTGTTTGCGGTATATCATCTTTACCGCAAGTTTATTGTTTTCTGTTTAGTATTAAATTTTTAATTAAGATCCATTTATTACATCGGTGATCCGTTTATTTGGCAATCGCCAATGGCAGTCAGCAGGGTTTAAGAACATTTGTTGTTCGACCTGTTAGTCAAATGCGTTTTGTTAAAATATACTTTTACACTTTTTGGTCTTTTGAAAATGTTGTTTGTGCTGTATTTAGACCCTCTAACAAGAATTTTTTGGCATGCACACGTATAAAAATTGCGGTTTTATCCAACGCAACCATATGTTTGCGTTGTTTTCAATTTAGAATTGTTTATATTTTTCGTTTAGGCTTGTATTATATTTGCCTTCGGGTTTATATGATTCTTTTGAGGTAAATTGTATGGCTTTCCAAATACCGTTTCGATTCCTAACATCACTGAAGAGACATTAATTGTCGAAATCCGGATATGGTGTACAAAACCTTTGCACCTTTTGTTTGCGGTAGATCATCTTTTCCGCAAGTTTATTGTTTTCTGTTTAGTATTAAATTTTAATTAAGATCCATTTATTACATCGGTGATCCGTTTATTTGGCAATCGCCAATGGCAGTCAGCAGGGTTTTTAAGAACATTTGGTGTTCGACCTATTAGTCAAATGCGTTTTGTTAAAATATACTTTTCACTTTTTGGTCTTTTGGAAAATGTTGTTTGTGCTGTATTTAGACCCTCTAACAAGAAATTTGTTCTTGCATGCACACGTATAAAATTGCGGTTTTATCCAACGCAACTATAGGTTTGAACATTGTTTTCAATTTAGACTTGTTTATATGTTTTCGTTTGGGCTTGTATTATATTTGCCTTCGGGTTTATATGATCCGTTCATCCTATTTTGACTCCTCAAAATTCAAGAGTCTATCCTAAATTGAGGTAAATTGTATGGCTTTCCAAATACCGTTTCTATTCCTAACATCACTGAAGAGACATTAATTGTCGAAATCCGGATATGGTGTACAAAACCTTTGCACCTTTTGTTTGCGGTTTATCATCTTTTCCGCAAGTTTATTGTTTTCTGTTTAGTATTAAATTTTAATTAAGATCCATTTATTACATCGGTGATCCGTTTATTTGGCAATCGCCAATGGCAGTCAGCAGGGTTTTTAAGAACATTTGTTGTTCGACCTATTAGTCAAATGCGTTTTGTTAAAATATACTTTTCACTTTTTGGTCTTTTGGAAAATGTTGTTTGTGCTGTATTTAGACCCTCTAACAAGAAATTTGTTCTTGCATGCACACGTATAAAATTGCGGTTTTTATCCAACGCAACTATAGGTTTGAACATTGTTTTCAATTTAGACTTGTTTATATGTTTTCGTTTGGGATTGTATTATATTTGCCTTCGGGTTTATATGATCCGTTCATCCTATTTTGACTCCTCAAAATTCAAGAGTCTATCCTAAATTGAAGTAAATTGTATGGCTTTCCAAATACCGTTTCTATTCCTAACATCACTGAAGAGACATTAATTGTCGAAATCCGGATATAGTGTACAAAAACCTTTGCACCTTTTGTTTGCGGTTTATCATCTTTTCCGCAAGTTTATTGTTTTCTGTTTAGTATTAAATTTTAATTAAGATCCATTTATTACATCGGTGATCCGTTTATTTGGCAATCGCCAATGGCAGTCAGCAGGGTTTTTAAGAACATTTGTTGTTCGACCTATTAGTCAAATGCGTTTTGTTAAAATATACTTTTACACTTTTTGGTCTTTTGGAAAATGTTGTTTGTGCTGTATTTAGACCCATCTAACAAGAATTTTTTGTTTGCATGTACACGTATAAAATTGCGGTTTTATCCAACGCAACTATAGGTTTGAACATTGTTTTCAATTTAGACTTGTTTATATGTTTTCGTTTGGGCTTGTATTATATTTGCCTTCGGGTTTATATGATCCGTTCATCCTATTTTGACTCCTCAAAATTCAAGAGTCTATCCTAAATTGAGGTAAATTGTATGGCTTTCCAAATACCGTTTCTATTCCTAACATCACTGAAGAGACATTAATTGTCGAAATCCGGATATGGTGTACAAAACCTTTGCACCTTTTGTTTGCGGTTTATCATCTTTTCCGCAAGTTTATTGTTTTCTGTTTAGTATTAAATTTTAATTAAGATCCATTTATTACATCGGTGATCCGTTTATTTGGCAATCGCCAATGGCAGTCAGCAGGGTTTTTAAGAACATTTGTTGTTCGACCTATTAGTCAAATGTGTTTTGTTAAAATATACTTTTCACTTTTTGGTCTTTTGGAAAATGTTGTTTGTGCTGTATTTAGACCCTCTAACAAGAAATTTGTTCTTGCATGCACACGTATAAAATTGCGGTTTTATCCAACGCAACTATAGGTTTGAACATTGTTTTCAATTTAGACTTGTTTATATGTTTTCGTTTGGGCTTGTATTATATTTGCCTTCGGGTTTATATGATCCGTTCATCCTATTTTGACTCCTCAAAATTCAAGAGTCTATCCTAAATTGAGGTAAATTGTATGGCTTTCCAAATACCGTTTCTATTCCTAACATCACTGAAGAGACATTAATTGTCGAAATCCGGATATGGTGTACAAAACCTTTGCACCTTTTGTTTGCGGTTTATCATCTTTCCGCAAGTTTATTGTTTTCTGTTTAGTATTAAATTTTAATTAAGATCCATTTATTACATCGGTGATCCGTTTATTTGGCAATCGCCAATGGCAGTCAGCAGGGTTTTTAAGAACATTTGTTGTTCGACCTATTAGTCAAATGTGTTTTGTTAAAATATACTTTTCACTTTTTGGTCTTTTGGAAAATGTTGTTTGTGCTGTATTTAGACCCTCTAACAAGAAATTTGTTCTTGCATGCACACGTATAAAAATTGCGGTTTTTATCCAACGCAACTATAGGTTTGAACATTGTTTTCAATTTAGACTTGTTTATATGTTTTCGTTTGGGCTTGTATTTTATTTGCCTTCGGGTTTATATGATCCGTTCATCCTATTTTGACTCCTCAAAATTCAAGAGTCTATCCTAAATTGAGGTAAATTGTATGGCTTTCCAAATACCGTTTCTATTCCTAACATCACTGAAGAGACATTAATTGTCGAAATCCGGATATGGTGTACAAAAACCTTTGCACCTTTTGTTTGCGGTTTATCATCTTTTCCGCAAGTTTATTGTTTTCTGTTTAGTATTAAATTTTAATTAAGATCCATTTATTACATCGGTGATCCGTTTATTTGGCAATCGCCAATGGCAGTCAGCAGGGTTTTTAAGAACATTTGTTGTTCGACCTATTAGTCAAATGCGTTTTGTTAAAATATACTTTTCACTTTTTGGTCTTTTGGAAAATGTTGTTTGTGCTGTATTTAGACCCTCTAACAAGAAATTTGTTCTTGCATGCACACGTATAAAATTGCGGTTTTATCCAACGCAACTATAGGTTTGAACATTGTTTTCAATTTAGACTTGTTTATATGTTTTCGTTTGGGATTGTATTATATTTGCCTTCGGGTTTATATGATCCGTTCATCCTATTTTGACTCCTCAAAATTCAAGAGTCTATCCTAAATTGAGGTAAATTGTATGGCTTTCCAAATACCGTTTCTATTCCTAACATCACTGAAGAGACATTAATTGTCGAAATCCGGATATGATGTACAAAACCTTTGCACCTTTTGTTTGCGGTATATCATCTTTTCCGCAAGTTTATTGTTTTCTGTTTAGTATTAAATTTTAATTAAGATCCATTTATTACATCGGTGATCCGTTTATTTGGCAATCGCCAATGGCAGTCAGCAGGGTTTTTAAGAACATTTGTTGTTCGACCTATTAGTCAAATGCGTTTTGTTAAAATATACTTTTCACTTTTTGGTCTTTTGGAAAATGTTGTTTGTGCTGTATTTAGACCCTCTAACAAGAAATTTGTTCTTGCATGCACACGTATAAAATTGTGGTTTTATCCAACGCAACCATAGGTTTGAACGTTGTTTTCAATTTAGACTTGTTTATATTTTTCGTTTGGGCTTGTATTATATTTGCCTTCGGGTTTATATGATCCGTTCATCCTATTTTGACTCCTCAAAATTCAGGAGTCTATCCTAAATTGAGGTAAATTGTATGGCTTTCCAAATACCGTTTCGATTCCTAACATCACTGAAGAGACATTAATTGTCGAAATCCGGATATGATGTACAAAACCTTTGCACCTTTTGTTTGCGGTATATCATCTTTTCCGCAAGTTTATTGTTTTCTGTTTAGTATTAAATTTTTAATAAAGATCCATTTATTACATCGGTGATCCGTTTATTTGGCAATCGCCAATGGCAGTCAGCAGGGTTTAAGAACATTTGTTGTTCGACCTGTTAGTCAAATGCGTTTTGTTAAAATATACTTTTACACTTTTTGGTCTTTTGGAAAATGTTGTTTGTGCTGTATTTAGACCCATCTAACAAGAATTTTTTGTTTGCATGTACACGTATAAAATTGCGGTTTTATCCAACGCAACTATAGGTTTGAACATTGTTTTCAATTTAGACTTGTTTATATGTTTTCGTTTGGGCTTGTATTATATTTGCCTTCGGGTTTATATGATCCGTTCATCCTATTTTGACTCCTCAAAATTCAAGAGTCTATCCTAAATTCAGGTAAATTGTATGGCTTTCCAAATACCGTTTCTATTCCTAACATCACTGAAGAGACATTAATTGTCGAAATCCGGATATGATGTACAAAACCCTTTGCACCTTTTGTTTGCGGTTTATCATCTTTTCCGCAAGTTTATTGTTTTCTGTTTAGTATTAAATTTTAATTAAGATCCATTTATTACATCGGTGATCCGTTTATTTGGCAATCGCCAATGGCAGTCAGCAGGGTTTTTAAGAACATTTGGTGTTCGACCTATTAGTCAAATGCGTTTTGTTAAAATATACTTTTTCACTTTTTGGTCTTTTGGAAAATGTTGTTTGTGCTGTATTTAGACCCTCTAACAAGAAATTTGTTCTTGCATGCACACGTATAAAATTGCGGTTTTATCCAACGCAACCATAGGTTTGAACGTTGTTTTCAATTTAGACTTGTTTATATTTTTCGTTTGGGCTTGTATTATATTTGCCTTCGGGTTTATATGATCCGTTCATCCTATTTTGACTCCTCAAAATTCAAGAGTCTATCCTAAATTGAGGTAAATTGTATGGCTTTCCAAATACCGTTTCGATTCCTAACATCACTGAAGAGACATTAATTGTCGAAATCCGGATATGATGTACAAAACCTTTGCACCTTTTGTTTGCGGTATATCATCTTTACCGCAAGTTTATTGTTTTCTGTTTAGTATTAAATTTTAATTAAGATCCATTTATTACATCGGTGATCCGTTTATTTGGCAATCGCCAATGGCAGTCAGCAGGGTTTAAGAACATTTGTTGTTCGACCTGTTAGTCAAATGCGTTTTGTTAAAATATACTTTTACACTTTTTGGTCTTTTGGAAAATGTTGTTTGTGCTGTATTTAGACCCTCTAACAAGAATTTTTTTTGGCATGCACACGTATAAAATTGCAGTTTTATCCAACGCAACCATATGTTTGCGTTGTTTTCAATTTAGAATTGTTTATATTTTTCGTTTAGGCTTGTATTATATTTGCCTTCGGGTTTATATGATTCTTTTGAGGTAAATTGTATGGCTTTCCAAATACCGTTTCGATTCCTAACATCACTGAAGAGACATTAATTGTCGAAATCCGGATATGGTGTACAAAACCTTTGCACCTTTTGTTTGCGGTAGATCATCTTTTCCGCAAGTTTATTGTTTTCTGTTTAGTATTAAATTTTAATTAAGATCCATTTATTACATCGGTGATCCGTTTATTTGGCAATCGCCAATGGCAGTCAGCAGGGTTTTTAAGAACATTTGTTGTTCGACCTATTAGTCAAATGTGTTTTGTTAAAATATACTTTTCACTTTTTGGTCTTTTGGAAAATGTTGTTTGTGCTGTATTTAGACCCTCTAACAAGAAATTTGTTCTTGCATGCACACGTATAAAATTGCGGTTTTTATCCAACGCAACTATAGGTTTGAACATTGTTTTCAATTTAGACTTGTTTATATGTTTTCGTTTGGGCTTGTATTATATTTGCCTTCGGGTTTATATGATCCGTTCATCCTATTTTGACTCCTCAAAATTCAAGAGTCTATCCTAAATTGAGGTAAATTGTATAGCTTTCAAATACCGTTTGTATTCCTAACATCACTGAAGAGACATTAATTGTCGAAATCCGGATATGGTGTACAAAACCTTTGCACCTTTTGTTTGCGGTTTATCATCTTTTCCGCAAGTTTATTGTTTTCTGTTTAGTATTAAATTTTAATTAAGATCCATTTATTACATCGGTGATCCGTTTATTTGGCAATCGCCAATGGCAGTCAGCAGTGTTTTTAAGAACATTTGTTGTTCGACCTATTAGTCAAATGCGTTTTGTTAAAATATACTTTTCACTTTTTGGTCTTTTGGAAAATGTTGTTTGTGCTGTATTTAGACCCTCTAACAAGAAATTTGTTCTTGCATGCACACGTATAAAATTGCGGTTTTATCCAACGCAACTATAGGTTTGAACATTGTTTTCAATTTAGACTTGTTTATATGTTTTCGTTTGGGATTGTATTATATTTGCCTTCGGGTTTATATGATCCGTTCATCCTATTTTGACTCCTCAAAATTCAAGAGTCTATCCTAAATTGAGGTAAATTGTATGGCTTTCCAAATACCGTTTCTATTCCTAACATCACTGAAGAGACATTAATTGTCGAAATCCGGATATAGTGTACAAAACCTTTGCACCTTTTGTTTGCGGTTTATCATCTTTTCCGCAAGTTTATTGTTTTCTGTTTAGTATTAAATTTTAATTAAGATCCATTTATTACATCGGTGATCCGTTTATTTGGCAATCGCCAATGGCAGTCAGCAGGGTTTTTAAGAACATTTGTTGTTCGACCTATTAGTCAAATGCGTTTTGTTAAAATATACTTTACACTTTTTGGTCTTTTGGAAAATGTTGTTTGTGCTGTATTTAGACCCATCTAACAAGAATTTTTTGTTTGCATGTACACGTATAAAATTGCGGTTTTTATCCAACGCAACTATAGGTTTGAACATTGTTTTCAATTTAGACTTGTTTATATGTTTTCGTTTGGGCTTGTATTATATTTGCCTTCGGGTTTATATGATCCGTTCATCCTATTTTGACTCCTCAAAATTCAAGAGTCTATCCTAAATTGAGGTAAATTGTATGGCTTTCCAAATACCGTTTCGATTCCTAACATCACTGAAGAGACATTAATTGTCGAAATCCGGATATGGTGTACAAAACCTTTGCACCTTTTGTTTGCGGTTTATCATCTTTTCCGCAAGTTTATTGTTTTCTGTTTAGTATTAAATTTTAATTAAGATCCATTTATTACATCGGTGATCCGTTTATTTGGCAATCGCCAATGGCAGTCAGCAGGGTTTTTAAGAAAATTTGTTGTTCGACCTATTAGTCAAATGCGTTTTGTTAAAATATACTTTTTCACTTTTTGGTCTTTTGGAAAATGTTGTTTGTGCTGTATTTAGACCCTCTAACAAGAAATTTGTTCTTGCATGCACACGTATAAAATTGCGGCTTTTATCCAACGCAACCATAGGTTTGAACGTTGTTTTCAATTTAGACTTGGTTATATTTTTCGTTTGGGCTTGTATTATATTTGCCTTCGGGTTTATATGATCCGTTCATCCTATTTTGACTCCTCAAAATTCAAGAGTCTATCCTAAATTGAGGTAAATTGTATGGCTTTCCAAATACTGTTTCTATTCCTAACATCACTGAAGAGACATTAATTGTCGAAATCCGGATATGATGTACAAAACCTTTGCACCTTTTGTTTGCGGTATATCATCTTTCCGCAAGTTTATTGTTTTCTGTTTAGTATTAAATTTTAATTAAGATCCATTTATTACATCGGTGATCCGTTTATTTGGCAATCGCCAATGGCAGTCAGCAGGGTTTTTAAGAACATTTGTTGTTCGACCTATTAGTCAAATGCGTTTTGTTAAAATATACTTTTCACTTTTTGGTCTTTTGGAAAATGTTGTTTGTGCTGTATTTAGACCCTCTAACAAGAAATTTGTTCTTGCATGCACACGTATAAAATTGCGGTTTTATCCAACGCAACCATAGGTTTGAACGTTGTTTTCAATTTAGACTTGTTTATATTTTTCGTTTGGGCTTGTATTATATTTGCCTTCGGGTTTATATGATCCGTTCATCCTATTTTGACTCCTCAAAATTCAGGAGTCTATCCTAAATTGAGGTAAATTGTATGGCTTTCCAAATACCGTTTCGATTCCTAACATCACTGAAGAGACATTAATTGTCGAAATCCGGATATGATGTACAAAAACCTTTGCACCTTTTGTTTGCGGTATATCATCTTTTCCGCAAGTTTATTGTTTTCTGTTTAGTATTAAATTTTAATAAAGATCCATTTATTACATCGGTGATCCGTTTATTTGGCAATCGCCAATGGCAGTCAGCAGGGTTTAAGAACATTTGTTGTTCGACCTGTTAGTCAAATGCGTTTTGTTAAAATATACTTTTTCACTTTTTTGGTCTTTTGGAAAATGTTGTTTGTGCTGTATTTAGACCCATCTAACAAGAATTTTTTGTTTGCATGTACACGTATAAAATTGCGGTTTTATCCAACGCAACTATAGGTTTGAACATTGTTTTCAATTTAGACTTGTTTATATGTTTTCGTTTGGGCTTGTATTATATTTGCCTTCGGGTTTATATGATCCGTTCATCCTATTTTGACTCCTCAAAATTCAAGAGTCTATCCTAAATTGAGGTAAATTGTATGGCTTTCCAAATACCGTTTCGATTCCTAACATCACTGAGGAGACATTAATTGTCGAAATCCGGATATGGTGTACAAAACCTTTGCACCTTTTGTTTGCGGTTTATCATCTTTTCCGCAAGTTTATTGTTTTCTGTTTAGTATTAAATTTTTAATTAAGATCCATTTATTACATCGGTGATCCGTTTATTTGGCAATCGCCAATGGCAGTCAGCAGGGTTTTTAAGAAAATTTGTTGTTCGACCTATTAGTCAAATGCGTTTTGTTAAAATATACTTTTCACTTTTTGGTCTTTTGGAAAATGTTGTTTGTGCTGTATTTAGACCCTCTAACAAGAAATTTGTTCTTGCATGCACACGTATAAAATTGCGGCTTTTATCCAACGCAACCATAGGTTTGAACGTTGTTTTCAATTTAGACTTGGTTATATTTTTCGTTTGGGCTTGTATTATATTTGCCTTCGGGTTTATATGATCCGTTCATCCTATTTTGACTCCTCAAAATTCAAGAGTCTATCCTAAATTGAGGTAAATTGTATGGCTTTCCAAATACTGTTTCTATTCCTAACATCACTGAAGAGACATTAATTGTCGAAATCCGGATATGATGTACAAAAACCTTTGCACCTTTTGTTTGCGGTATATCATCTTTTCCGCAAGTTTATTGTTTTCTGTTTAGTATTAAATTTTTAATTAAGATCCATTTATTACATCGGTGATCCGTTTATTTGGCAATCGCCAATGGCAGTCAGCAGGGTTTTTAAGAACATTTGTTGTTCGACCTATTAGTCAAATGCGTTTTGTTAAAATATACTTTTCACTTTTTGGTCTTTTGGAAAATGTTGTTTGTGCTGTATTTAGACCCTCTAACAAGAAATTTGTTCTTGCATGCACACGTATAAAATTGCGGTTTTATCCAACGCAACCATAGGTTTGAACGTTGTTTTCAATTTAGACTTGTTTATATTTTTCGTTTGGGCTTGTATTATATTTGCCTTCGGGTTTATATGATCCGTTCATCCTATTTTGACTCCTCAAAATTCAGGAGTCTATCCTAAATTGAGGTAAATTGTATGGCTTTCCAAATACCGTTTCGATTCCTAACATCACTGAAGAGACATTAATTGTCGAAATCCGGATATGATGTACAAAAACCTTTGCACCTTTTGTTTGCGGTATATCATCTTTCCGCAAGTTTATTGTTTTCTGTTTAGTATTAAATTTTTAATAAAGATCCATTTATTACATCGGTGATCCGTTTATTTGGCAATCGCCAATGGCAGTCAGCAGGGTTTAAGAACATTTGTTGTTCGACCTGTTAGTCAAATGCGTTTTGTTAAAATATACTTTTACACTTTTTGGTCTTTTGGAAAATGTTGTTTGTGCTGTATTTAGACCCATCTAACAAGAATTTTTTGTTTGCATGTACACGTATAAAATTGCGGTTTTATCCAACGCAACTATAGGTTTGAACATTGTTTTCAATTTAGACTTGTTTATATGTTTTCGTTTGGGCTTGTATTATATTTGCCTTCGGGTTTATATGATCCGTTCATCCTATTTTGACTCCTCAAAATTCAAGAGTCTATCCTAAATTGAGGTAAATTGTATGGCTTTCCAAATACCGTTTCGATTCCTAACATCACTGAAGAGACATTAATTGTCGAAATCCGGATATGGTGTACAAAACCTTTGCACCTTTTGTTTGCGGTTTATCATCTTTCCGCAAGTTTATTGTTTTCTGTTTAGTATTAAATTTTAATTAAGATCCATTTATTACATCGGTGATCCGTTTATTTGGCAATCGCCAATGGCAGTCAGCAGGGTTTTTAAGAAAATTTGTTGTTCGACCTATTAGTCAAATGCGTTTTGTTAAAATATACTTTTCACTTTTTGGTCTTTTGAAAATGTTGTTTGTGCTGTATTTAGACCCTCTAACAAGAAATTTGTTCTTGCATGCACACGTATAAAATTGCGGCTTTTATCCAACGCAACCATAGGTTTGAACGTTGTTTTCAATTTAGACTTGGTTATATTTTTCGTTTGGGCTTGTATTATATTTGCCTTCGGGTTTATATGATCCGTTCATCCTATTTTGACTCCTCAAAATTCAAGAGTCTATCCTAAATTGAGGTAAATTGTATGGCTTTCCAAATACTGTTTCTATTCCTAACATCACTGAAGAGACATTAATTGTCGAAATCCGGATATGATGTACAAAACCTTTGCACCTTTTGTTTGCGGTATATCATCTTTTCCGCAAGTTTATTGTTTTCTGTTTAGTATTAAATTTTAATTAAGATCCATTTATTACATCGGTGATCCGTTTATTTGGCAATCGCCAATGGCAGTCAGCAGGGTTTAAGAATATTTGTTGTTCGACCTGTTAGTGAAATGCGTTTTGTTAAAATATACTTTTACACTTTTTGGTCTTTTGGAAAATGTTGTTTGTGCTGTATTTAGACCCTCTAACAAGATATTTTTTTTTGCAAGCACACGTATAAAATTGCGGTTTTATCCAACGCAACTATAGGTTTGAACATTGTTTTCAATTTAGACTTGTTTATATGTTTTCGTTTGGGCTTGTATTATATTTGCCTTCGGGTTTATATGATCCGTTCATCCTATTTTGACTCCTCACAATTCAAGAGTCTATCCTAAATTGAGGTAAATTGTATGGCTTTCCAAATACCGTTTCTATTCCTAACATCACTGAAGAGACATTAATTGTCGAAATCCGGATATGGTGTACAAACACCTTTGCACCTTTTGTTTGCGGTAAATCATCTTTCCGCAAGTTTATTGTTTTCTGTTTAGTATTAAATTTTTAATTAAGATCCATTTATTACATCGGTGATCCGTTTATTTGGCAATCGCCAATGGCAGTCAGCAGGGTTTAAGAACATTTGTTGTTCGACCTGTTAGTCAAATGCGTTTTGTTAAAATATACTTTTACACTTTTTGGTCTTTTGGAAAATGTTGTTTGTGCTGTATTTAGACCCTCTAACAAAGAATTTTTTTTACATGCACACGTATAAAATTGCGGTTTTATCCAACGCAACTATAGGTTTGAACATTGTTTTCAATTTAGACTTGTTTATATGTTTTCGTTTGGGCTTGTATTATATTTGCCTTCGGGTTTATATGATCCGTTCATCCTATTTTGACTCCTCAAAATTCAAGAGTCTATCCTAAATTCAGGTAAATTGTATGGCTTTCCAAATACCGTTTCTATTCCTAACATCACTGAAGAGACATTAATTGTCGAAATCCGGATATGATGTACAAAAACCTTTGCACCTTTTGTTTGCGGTTTATCATCTTTTCCGCAAGTTTATTGTTTTCTGTTTAGTATTAAATTTTTAATTAAGATCCATTTATTACATCGGTGATCCGTTTATTTGGCAATCGCCAATGGCAGTCAGCAGGGTTTTTAAGAACATTTGGTGTTCGACCTATTAGTCAAATGCGTTTTGTTAAAATATACTTTTTCACTTTTTGGTCTTTTGAAAATGTTGTTTGTGCTGTATTTAGACCCTCTAACAAGAAATTTGTTCTTGCATGCACACGTATAAAATTGCGGTTTTATCCAACGCAACCATAGGTTTGAACGTTGTTTTCAATTTAGACTTGTTTATATTTTTCGTTTGGGCTTGTATTATATTTGCCTTCGGGTTTATATGATCCGTTCATCCTATTTTGACTCCTCAAAATTCAAGTGTCTATCCTAAATTGAGGTAAATTGTATGGCTTTCCAAATACCGTTTCGATTCCTAACATCACTGAAGAGACATTAATTGTCGAAACCGGATATGATGTACAAAACCTTTGCACCTTTTGTTTGCGGTATATCATCTTTACCGCAAGTTTATTGTTTTCTGTTTAGTATTAAATTTTAATTAAGATCCATTTATTACATCGGTGATCCGTTTATTTGGCAATCGCCAATGGCAGTCAGCAGGGTTTAAGAACATTTGTTGTTCGACCTGTTAGTCAAATGCGTTTTGTTAAAATATACTTTTACACTTTTTGGTCTTTTGGAAAATGTTGTTTGTGCTGTATTTAGACCCTCTAACAAGAATTTTTTTGGCATGCACACGTATAAAATTGCGGTTTTATCCAACGCAACCATATGTTTGCGTTGTTTTCAATTTAGAATTGTTTATATTTTTCGTTTAGGCTTGTATTATATTTGCCTTCGGGTTTATATGATTCTTTTGAGGTAAATTGTATGGCTTTCCAAATACCGTTTTGATTCCTAACATCACTGAAGAGACATTAATTGTCGAAACTGGATATGGTGTACAAAACCTTTGCACCTTTTGTTTGCGGTAGATCATCTTTTCCGCAAGTTTATTGTTTTCTGTTTAGTATTAAATTTTTAATTAAGATCCATTTATTACATCGGTGATCCGTTTATTTGGTAATCGCCAATGGCAGTCAGCAGGGTTTAAGAACATTTGTTGTTCGACCTGTTAGTCAAATGCGTTTTGTTAAAATATACTTTTACACTTTTTGGTCTTTTAGAAAATGTTGTTTGTGCTGTATTTAGACCCTCTAACAAGAAATTTTTTTTGCATGCACACGTATAAAAATTGCGGTTTTATCCAACGCAACCATAGGTTTGAACATTGTTTTCAATTTAGACTTGTTTATATTTTTCGTTTGGGCTTGTATTATATTTGCCTTCGGGTTTATATGATCCTTTCATCCTATTTTGACTCCTCAAAATTCAAGAGTCTATCCTAAATTGAGGTAAATTGTATGGCTTTGCAAATACCGTTTCGATTCCTAACATCACTGAAGAGACATTAATTGTCGAAATCCGGATATGGTGTACAAAACCTTTGCACCTTTTGTTTGCGGTAAATCATCTTTTCCGCAAGTTTATTGTTTTCTGTTTAGTATTAAATTTTTAATTAAGATCCATTTATTACATCGGTGATCCGTTTATTTGGTAATCGCCAATGGCAGTCAGCAGGGTTTAAGAACATTTGTTGTTCGACCTGTTAGTCAAATGCGTTTTGTTAAAATATACTTTTACACTTTTTGGTCTTTTGGAAAATGTTGTTTGTGCTGTATTTAGACCCTCTAACAAGAAATTTTTTTTGCATGCACACGTATAAAATTGCGGTTTTATCCAACGCAACCATAGGTTTGAACATTGTTTTCAATTTAGACTTGTTTATATTTTTTCGTTTGGGCTTGTATTATATTTGCCTTCGGGTTTATATGATCCTTTCATCCTATTTTGACTCCTCAAAATTCAAGAGTCTATCCTAAATTGAGGTAAATTGTATGGCTTTCCAAATACCGTTTCGATTCCTAACATCACTGAAGAGACATTAATTGTCGAAATCCGGATATAGTGTAAAAACCTTTGCACCTTTTGTTTGCGGTAAATCATCTTTTCCGCAAGTTTATTGTTTTCTGTTTAGTATTAAATTTTAATTAAGATCCATTTATTACATCGGTGATCCGTTTATTTGGCAATCTCCAATGGCAGTCAGCAGGGTTTAAGAACATTTGTTGTTCGACCTGTTGGTCAAATGCGTTTTGTTAAAATATATTTTACACTTTTTGGTCTTTTAGAAAATGTTGTTTTTGCTGTATTTAGACCCTCTAGCAAGAAATTTTTTGCATGCACACGTATAAAATTGCGGTTTTTATCCAACGCAACCATAGGTTTGAACGTTGTTTTCAATTTAGACTTGTTTATTATTTTTTCGTTTGGGCTTGTATTATATTTGCCTTCGGGTTTATATGATCCGTTCATCCTATTTTGACTCCTCAAAATTCAAGAGTCTATCCTAAATTGAGGTAAATTGTATGGCTTTCCAAATACTGTTTCTATTCCTAACATCACTGAAGAGACATTAATTGTCGAAATCCGGATATGGTGTACAAAACCTTTGCACCTTTTGTTTGCGGTATATCATCTTTTCCGCAAGTTTATTGTTTTCTGTTTAGTATTAAATTTTAATTAAGATCCATTTATTACATCGGTGATCCGTTTATTTGGCAATCGCCAATGGCAGTCAGCAGGGTTTAAGAACATTTGTTGTTCGACCTGTTAGTCAAATGCGTTTTGTTAAAATATACTTTTCACTTTTTGGTCTTTTGGAAAATGTTGTTTGTGCTGTATTTAGACCCTCTAACAAGAAATGTTTTTGCATGCACATGTATAAAATTGCGGTTTTATCCAACGCAACCATAGGTTTGAACGTTGTTTTCAATTTAGACTTGTTTATATTTTTTCGTTTAGGCTTGTATTATATTTGCCTTCGGGTTGATATGATCCGTTCATCCTATTTTGACTCCTCAAAATTCAAGAGTCTATCCTAAATTGAGGTAAATTGTATGGCTTTCCAAATACCGTTTCGATTCCTAACATCACTGAAGAGACATTAATTGTCGAAGTCCGGATATGGTGTACAAAAACCTTTTACCTTTTGTTTGCGGTATATCATCTTTTCCGCAAGTTTATTGTTTTCTGTTTAGTATTAAATTTTAATTAAGATCCATTTATTACATCGGTGATCCGTTTATTTGGCAATCGCCAATGGCAGTCAGCAGGGTTTTTAAGAACATTTGTTGTTCGACCTGTTAGTCAAATGCGTTTTGTTAGCATATACTTTTTGACTTTTTGGTCTTTTGGAAAATGCTGTTTGTGCTGTATTTAGACCCCTCTAACAAAAATTTTTCTTGATGCACACGTATAAAAATTGCGGTTTTATCCAACGCAACCATAGGTTTGAACATTGTTTTCAATTTAGACTTGTTTATATATATATATGTGCAAAAGGAATTTATTTCTAATACACGTAGATATGTGATACATGCAACACGCACAACCACCATCTAATTTTGAGCTGTAAATTACCAGAAATGAGTCAACAAATATAAAAAGAAAAAACCTGCACTGCCTGTACATATATATATATATGTCAAGATACAAAAATGTAAATTATAATATTCGATTGAAGCAAGGACATAGCGGTACTACATGTAAAAACCAACCTACACTATATTCCTTAATTGGAAAGGACATACATAAATGTAGTGAGGTTAAATTTGTTTTGTTTTTGTCACTTAAATCTTAATTCCCCTTTTATTTCTGAATTTTACAGTACTTGGTATACATTATAGCTTTGTGTTATTTTTATCATGGACATGGATTCAATCAAGGACCTCATATTAGAATTCCTAATAAACATTTAGCAGGATTCATCATTCAGCGGTGTTTAAATTTATGAAGTTTTGCATCAGTGAAGTGTGAATTTATCAGGATTCATAATCAGATATGTGTGATTTTAAACAGGGTTTATCTTCATGAATGTTTGGTTTATAGGCGTTCATTGTCGGTATCGGAATCTATGATGATTCGTAATCAGTTCTGATTTGATACAGTTCCATAATGTTTGTTGTGTGAAGTAACGAGGATTCATAATCTGTGATGTGTAAATTAGTAAGGATTCACCATCTGTGGTGTGTCAATTAAATAGTGTTCACCATCCGTAGTGTAAATTCATGAAGAATTATAATCAGTGGTATGTACACTAATGAGGTAAGTTATCAATAAAGTGTGAATTTATTAGGAGTCACCATCAGTGAAGTGTGAATTTATCAAAATTCATTATTCTCGTCAGTAGTCTATGGATTGGAGAGGATTCATCATCACCGAAGTGTAAATTTATCCTGATCCTCGTAATTAGTCTGTGAATTGGTGAGGTTTCATCAACAGAGAAGTGTAAATGTATCCGGATCCTCGTCAGTAGTCTATGAATTGGCGAGGATTCATCATCAGATGTTTGTTGAGAGATTTTCTTCGTTAGATGGCAAAACGTCCATTAGCAATATCCTAGTAACATCAACTTTATTTTAGAAATGTATAAAACTGTTAAAATCAAAGGTTTCTTTCCTATTAGGCAAGTAAAATAAAACCCTCTCTTTATATAATATATATTTTTATTTGTATTAAAACCATGGTTTACATCAGATTGGTATAACTAATATTATCTGACTCAAGACATTAACACAACTCGTCAACTTCTTATCAACAAGTAAAATCAAATGTTTAAGAAATATTTTTGTTTTCAGAAAACAAAATAAGTGATTCAGTGCAATGAGACAAGTACAATGAGATCCCTTTTTATAATCTAACACATATGTGTTTTGATTAAACCTGTCTGCTTAACAACATGATTGTGTGCTGATTCAGAACAAAAATATGAGTAGAATCGGACAAAGGAAATCAAATTGATCATGTCTCTTGATTCTTTACCACAGCAGACAGTGACCAGGAAACGGACAATATTCAGTTATCCTTCCTGGGCAGCAATACAAAATGGTGTATTTCAATTGGTTATATTAACATATAACAAACATCTTAAACTGGACAATGTTGTATAAAAATATAAATGCAATATATATAACATGCATCAGTGTTCAAAACTGTATAAGGTGACCAGTTACTCTTTAAATCTGGCTCTACATAGACTACAAATAAACAACATGCTTTTTGTGAGATATTCATATCTGTCATTGTATAAAACATATTTTGAAAGAATGAATTGGGCATTTTATATAATTGTTTTTTTTGTTGTTCGGTCAAACTTGTCTTATTAACACCAAGAGAAATTGTTTATTTAGTTTAAGTATTGACATTTATATATAAAAAATACAGAATCATACACACCATTGCATAAGTTTTGGGTGAATTTAAGATATATTCGCTATAAGGTTTTCTTGAATTTAAAGCGGTTTAGCATCAAGGGTAAATATAACAATAGGGTTAATCAGCATAGCGTGTGCATTTTAAGGGCTCACCACCAGTAGTTAGAAATCATGAGGATTCAATCAGAGCTGTGTGAATTGATGAGGTGACTTTATCAATGAAGTGTGGACTCTTCCTAAGTGGTGTGTGAGTTTATCAGGATTCGTCATAAGTGGTGTATACATACGTGATTTGGTTTCTTCAATGAAATGTGACGTTTTCAGGATTGATATTAAATGATGTGTGAATTTATTTTGATTCTTAATCATTGTTGTGTAAATTTAGCAGGATTCATTATTCAACGGTGTTTAAATTTATGACAATTAGCATCAGTAAAGTGTGAATTTATCGAGATTTCTAATCAGTGATGTGTGATTTTAACAGGTACATAAACGATGTTTGGATTGATAGGGTTTATCATTGTCAGTGTGTGAATCTTTGATGATTCGGAAACAGTTCTGAATTGGTGCAGTTTCGTAATTAGTGTTGTGTGATGTAACAATGATTCATAATCTGTGATGTGTAAATTAGTAAGGATTCGCCATGGTTGGTCTGTGGATTCAAAAGGCTTCACCATTAGTAGTGTGAATTCATGAGTAAGTGTAATTAGTGGTGAGTAAACTAACAAGGTTCGACATCAATGAAGCGAGAATTTATCAAAAATGTTTATTGGTTGTGTTTGAATTTATCATCAGAGAAGTGAGAATTTATCTTGATTCATCATCAGTGAGGTGTGAAAGAATGAAGATTCATATCAGTGAAGTTTGAATGTATGAGGATTCATCATCAGTGATTTGTTAATTCATCAAGATTCGCCAGGATGGAATTGTGAATTGACGGAGATGCAATATAACCGTTATGTGAATTTATAACGAGAAAGAGAGTGACTTTATTAGGATACATCATCAGTTAAGTGTCAATTTATCCAGATCCTCGTTAGGAATCTGTTTATTGGCGAGGATTGATCATCAACGAAATGTGAATTTAAAATCAGGGAAGTTTGAATGGATCCGCTTATTGTGTGTTAATTTATGACGATTCATCATCAATGATGTTGAATTGCTAAAGATGCATCACCGGTTAGTGTCAATATATGAGGATTGATAAAAGGGAGTGTTAATCTATGGGCATTTTCATCAGTTAAGTGTGAATGTTATGTTATTTTCAATTTAAGTCGTGGGTGAATTAGTTGGACTTTACCATAAGAGTATTGTGAATTTCGTTAGACATTACCCTGAGTGGTGTTTGAATGTATGGGGATTCATCAGCAGTGAGTTCGGATTTAAGAAAGATTCATAAAGTCGTATGAAAATTTATCCAAATTAATCGTCATTTGTGTGTATATTTATGAGGATTCATCATCAACGGTATGTACATTTATGAAGATTCATCATCAACGGTATGTACATTTATGAAGATTCAGTATCAGCTGTGTATATTAATGACGATTTATCAACAGTGGATTTGGAATACATCAGGAGTCAGTGTCACTGTAAACTTTAATCAGAACTGTTAGTTTAAAAGAAAAGAAATGAAAATATATATATATATCAATGCATTACGAAGGACGAAAGGAAAAAATGTGATCCAACTTTGAATAATTCTAAAATGTCTTTGATATTATTAACATATAATTAACATAAGATATGTTTAATTAATATTATCTGAATTACATCATCAGTCAAGTGTGAAAGACGATGATGCATTATAACCGTATTGTGAGTTTATCATTAGAATAGTATGACGATTTGTAGTTAGTGGTGCGTGAGTTTATCAGGATTCATCAATGTTTTTGAATTTTTTATCAGGATTCATAATTAGTGATGAAAGTCCTCGAATTTGATCGGGATTCATCTCCGGTGGACTGTGAAATCAAATAGGCTCCACAATCAGTGGTACGTGAATTAAAAAGGAATCATCAGTATTGGTGTGTTAAGAGGATTGATTATCAGTGATGTGTATATTATAAGACTTTAACAATAGAGGGTCAATGAATTTTAATGGGCTTCACCTTGATGGTTTGTGAATGTATCAGGATTAATCGGCAATTGTGTGTGAATTAATGAGGATAATTCATCCGTGAAGTGGAATTTTATTATAATTCATCATCAGTGCGATTTGAATTTATGAGGATTGATACTAAACAATCTGTAAATTTAACAGCATGCATCATCAGTTGCGTGAGAATTAAACAGCAAATACACAACATCAGCACTATTCTAGTACATACAGCTTTCTGTAAGAAATGTATAAACTGTTAAAATCAAAGGGTTCTTTCCAGTTAGGTAAGTAAAATAAAAACCCCTCTTTATATAACTGAAACAATTATTTGTTTTCTTCATTAAACAGCAATTACACAACATGTTTGTTGAGAGATTTTCTTCGTTAGATGGCAAAACGTCCATTAGCAATATCCTAGTAACATCAACTTTATTTTAGAAATGTATAAAACCGTTAAAATCAAAGGTTTCTTTCCTATTAGGCAAGTACAATAAAACCCTCTCTTTATATATTTTTTTGTATTAAAACCATGGTTTACATCAGATTGGTATAACTAATATTATCTGACTCAAGACATTAACACAACTCGTCAACTTCTTATCAACTAGTAAAATCAAATGTTTAAGAATTATTTTTGTTTTCAGAAAACAAAATAGGTGATTCAGTGCACGAGACAAGTACAATGAGACCCCATTTTTTATAATCTAACACATATGTGTTTTGATTAAACCTGTCTGCTTAACAACATGATTGTGTGGTGATTCAGAACAAAAATATGAGTAGAATCGGACAAAGGAAATCAAATTGATCATGTCTCTTGATTCTTTACCACAGCAGACAGTGACCAGGAAACGGACGATATTCAGTTATCCTTCCTGGGCAGCAATACAAAATGGTGTATTTCCAATTGGTTATATTAACATATAACAAACATCTTAAACTGGACAATGTTGTATAAAAAATACAAATGCAATATATATATCACATGCATCAGTGTTCAAAACTGAATAAGATGACCGGTTACTCTTTAAATCTGGCTCTACATAGACTACAAATAAACAACATGCTTTGTTGTGAGATATTCATATCTGTCATTGTATAAAAACATATTTTGGAAGAATGAATTGGGCATTTTATATAATTGTTTTTTGTTGTTCGGTCAAACTTGTCTTTTTAACACCAAGAGAAATTGTTTATTTAGTTTAAGTATTGACATTTATACATAAAAAAAAAAAAAAAAATACAGAATCATACACACCATTGCATAAGTTTTGGATGAATTTAAGATATATTCGCTATAAGGTTTGCTTGAATTCAAAGCGGTTTAGCATCAAGGGTAAGTATAACAATAGGGGTTAATCAACATAGCGTGCGGATTTTTAAGGGCTCACCACCAGTAGTTAGAAATCATGACGATTCAATCAGAGCTGTGTGAATTGATGAGGTGACATTATCAATGAAGTGTGGACATATCAGGATTCATCATTCATATTTTTTATTTTATGATGATTCATCAGCAGAAAAGTGGTAATTTTTGGACTCTTCCTAAGTGGTGTGTGAGTTTATCAGGATTCGTCATAAGTGGTGTATACATACGTGATTTGTTTTCTTCAATGAAATGTGACGTTTTCAGGATTGATATTTAATGATGTGTGAATATATTTTGATTCTTAATCATTGTTGTGTAAATTTAGCAGGATTCATCATTTAGTGGTGTTTAAATTTATGACAATTAGCATCAGTAAAGTGTGAATTTATCGAGATTTCTAATCAGTGATGTGTGATATTAACAGGTACATAAACGATGTTTGGATTGATAGGGTTTATCATTGTCGGTGTGGGAATCTATGATGATTCGGAAACAGTTCTGAATTGGTGCAGTTTCATAATTAGTGTTGTGTGATGTAACAATGATTCATAATCTGTGATGTGTAAATTAGTAAGGATTCACCATGGTTGATATGTGGATTCAAAAGGCTTCACCATTAGCAGTGTGAATTCATGATTAAAGTGTAATTAGTGGTGAGTAAACTAACGAGGTTCGACATCAATGAAGCGAGGATTTATCAAAAATGTTTATTGGTGGTGTTTGAATTTATCATCAGAGAAGTGAGAATTTATCTTGATTCATCATCAGTGAGGTGTAAAAGAATGAAGATTCATATCAGTGAAGTTTGAATATATGAGGATTCATCATCAGTGATTTGTTAATTCATCAAGATTCGCCAGGATGGAATTGTGAATTGACGGAGATGCAATATAACCGTTATGTGAATTTATAACGAGAAAAGAGAGTGACTTTATTAGGATACATCATCAGTTAAGTGTCAATTTATCCAGATCCTCGTTAGGAATCTGTTAATTTGCGAGGATTGATCATCAACGAAATGTGAATTTAAAATCAGGGAAGTTTGAATGGATCCGCAAATTGTGTGTTAATTTATGACGTTTCATCATCAATGATGTTGAATTGCTAAAGATGCATCACCGGTTAGTGTCAATATATGAGGATTTATAAAAAGGGGAGTGTTAATCTATGGGCATTTTTCATCAGTTAAGTGTGAATGTTATGTTATTTTCAGTTTAAGTCGTGGGTGAATTAGTTGGACTTTACCATAAGAGTATTATAAATTTCGTTAGACCTTACCCTGAGTGGTGTTTGAAGGTATGGGGGATTCATCAGCAGTGAGTTCGGATTTTAGAAAGATTCAAGTCGTATGAAAATTTATCCAAATTCATCGTCATTTGTGTGTATATTTATGAGGATTCATCATCAACGGTATGTACATTTATGAAGATTCAGTATCAGCTGTGTGTATATTAATGAGGATTCATCAACAGTGGATTTGGAATACATCAGGAGTCAGTGTCAGTGTAAACTTTAATCAGAACTGTAAGTTTGAAAAAAAAGAAATGAATAAAAAATATATCAATGCATTAAGAAAGACGAAAGGAAAAAATGTGATCCAACTTTGTATAATTCTAAAATGTCTTTGATATTATTAGCATATAATTCACATAAGATATGTTTAATTAATATTATCTGAATTAAGATGTTAACACAATATGTCATCATCAAATTCTAATTAGCAAGTTAAATCAGATGCTTACACATTTATGTTTATGTCTGAAACCTGCTGAGGCAATGTCAGAGAAAACTTTATTTTTGAGCAATTAAAATTCCAAGGTTTAAAGCATGGTTTACATTTTATAATTATTTAAATGTTGTACATTTGGTGTTAAAATTTCAAAGTTCAAAATTGTTAAAGGTATTGGAAAATGGAACAATTTATATTGAAAATCTAATAAAAGAAAAAGAAATGACAAAAGATCAAGGTTTTCCTATAAAAATATGTCCAGCAAAAAAAAAAAAAAAAAAAAAAAAAACAAACTATGTATCAATTTGATGTGTCCTTGTTAATTTCTTGTAGTACTGGCTTTTTTTCCTGGCTCTAAATTATATTGATCAAATAAACAAATGGTTATAATATTCAAACAGAAACCAAGTATTTGTCACATTTCATGTTGCCCGGTTATCCATCTTATCAAATAAGGAGATATGATTTGATTGCCATAGAGACAGATATCTACCACAGTTCTCTTTGTGTCATTTTTGAAGTCACGTTTTATAGTGAATCCGGGTAATTGTGACATATGGCAACAATCTGCTATAGTCACACTCTGATTTGTATATGGTTAAAGTGTTGAAGACAAAACGTGCCTGTGGTTCAAAAAGAAAAGAAGAGCCCTTTATCATGGCAGATAATAAAACTAAGCACATGTGGTATATTTGAAATGAGGATACTATTTACCACCAGAGACGTTATCAACTATATTTCACCGTTCGGCTTTCAACAACTTCCAAGACCCATATGGCATAATATTATGTTGTCAAGGATAGTAACGGATAGATAATTGTTAGAATTTGTCGCCATTTAGTACATCATATATCACTAAATAGTATAGAAATATTGTATATACTTATGTATTAGCATGGCAGTTTTAATTGTTGTCCTCTGCATAGGCTTGAGATGCACTATCACACCCGTACACTTAAATAGGATAAAGGCCAAGGAAATGATTTTAATTTAGACCACATGGGAATGTCTTTTAAACCAATTATAAAAACATTAACAAATCTGTCACTTGATTGAGGTAAAGACCCAAGAAAAATCTGTGTTTCAACATGTGTCCTTATTGAGCCTTATTCAGAACGCTACAGTACACAGTTATTATTTTCCATGATATGTATTAATTTGTCTAATAATTAGGCCAACACTGGTTTATAAATGAACACATTAGTGTTAGTGCTCTTAAATTGTCCTTTGTCAAAGGGTCTGAAATTTCCATCTCCCGGTAAAAATTTACCACAGAGGATCATATCATTGATGTTTTTAGGGTGGCAATATATAGCAGTCGACGAGTTTGCGTATTACATTGTGTTTAAAACCGACAAGGTAGAACGCATTCTAGTCGACTTGCATGTATGTGACCCATCATAACATTTCAAGGCCTATGGCGATAAACGTCAAAAATGAAAAGTCACGTAACGTTTTTGGTCACCTGTTATTGAATGTCCAATTATATCATGCGGTAAAATAAAGTTTGATTTTTTTCTTAACTGGTGGAAATTCAATTTTGTATTGTAGTCCGGCCGATCGGTGAAAAAATTGCTCAAATAATAAGGAAAGCACCAAATTTTGCATGATGGTACATTTTTTTTGTACTGAGCAATATTGGCTATGGACCCACACTCAACATTTAATATGGCGGCTTATTTCAAGATGGCCGCCATACATTCTTAAATATTTTCCAGTATTGCTCAAACCACAGTTGATTTGATGCTGGAAGCACAAAATTCAACATATTTGAATGATTTGGTGTACTTAGCAAGATTTTGTTTTGATCTATCTTTGACATTCAAAATGGCGGCTATTTTCAAAATGGCCGTCTTGAAAAATAAGCAAATATTCATTATTGAGAATTGACCTGAATTTAATCATTTTATTAAAGTATAGTGTCATTTAGTCTCTGTTCCAGTTCTGCCCTTTTGATTTTGCCTGGCTTGTCATTTCATATACAGAGTAGTAGCTTTCATAAAAAGCTGCAGTAGTAGCTTTCGTTAAAAGCTGCAATATTTTTTGTCTTGGGTCACACTCAAAAGCTGTGATTTGAGATTTATCTGCCGTAAGATATTATTCAGTGTCTATCTTATTTCTTGGGTTGCAATATTTTGCAATTTGAGTTATTATACTGTGATTTGAGAACTGTATAAACACATATCAGTGAAATGGCAGGAATTGAGGACAACAAGGACAAGAACATTGAAATGGTAGAAACTGAATCACTTGGGGAAATGGAGAAACCCACAGCTGAAGACACTTTGACAGAGGACAAATCAGAAATGACTATTCAACAATTGTACCAAGAATTTTTAGCAGATAGGAAATATAATGCCCAGCTGAATTTGACCGCAATATAAAACAGAGCGAAGCGCGAATTGGTAAAATATGTGATGGTCTCATAACGATGCAAGCTGAACTGAAAGAGGCAATGAATATTAATAATGAACAGATGGGAGCAATATCAGCAACTTTAGCAGTCTGACGACAGGATAGACCACAAGGCTAGTGGTAAGCGCTTGGCGGAATTGACGGTCAGACCAATGAGAAATTCAATGTTGTAGTGAGACCGATGGACAAGCTGACAAATACTGAAGAAGGAGACACAGTTCAATTTAAAAGTGCATTTGAACAGCAGGGTACTTCCCAACAAAGGCATCTGTTGTAAGTGAATTAGTAGACAAGCGAAATAAAGAAGTTAAATTTCCTGCAATGGACACATCATCTAAGCCAAAATTTGACCTTAACCAGTACAACGCAAGTTCACCAAAAATACACAACAAACTCCCTGCCTTGGGTCTTTCCCCAATTAGTTCGCACGAACCATCAACCGCAAAACTCTGTTGAAGGCAAAGTTGGTGTCTTCACCTAAAGTCGGAAGTCCTATGTCAGGGCCCTTGGCCCTGCATGAGACAGTTCAAATTATTTAACAACAACACCCATTTAAGAGCATACTAGAAACCTCAAGTACTGATCAAGGATACCAGCAAATGGCTTATGTGTCTTCTTACGCACACTTACCACCTACAATGAGTCAATCATAATTGGTTCAGAGCAGCACACCATTACAGAAATAATTGGCTGCAAGTGGATCCTATCAAGTTTCTCCAATGCTGATTGCAGTGCCTACTAACAGTACCATCCCTGTCGAATCAATGGCAAATCCTCCTCCTCCCACATTTATGACTCCAATTATGACAACCACGTCAGCTTCTGGAGCTCTAACAGGCTTGCCACAACAGCAAGCTGACTCCACTGACCGATCCAGGAAAGGGCAGAGGAAACCGAAAGAGCGTGGCAACAGCTCTTCTTCAGACTCCTCTCTGGAGAGAGAATATACCCGATGGCAAGACAATTCCTGTGCAAGGGATCGGAGCCGAAGCCCACAGCGCCCAAAAATGCAAATATTCCATGGAAGGGGATCTATAACTTGGGAGGCGTTCATTTACCAATTTGAACGGACTGCCGGTAGACGACAATGGGAAAACAGGAAAAAGGTGTGAAGGCTCCTAGATTCCCTGGTCGATGTTGCCTTGGAGTACGCTCGCAAGGTAAACACAGATGATGATTCCAAGGCCTTAAGAAAAGCATTGAAGCAGCGCTTCAGAAAGAAAGACGACCAGACCAGATTGGAACCGAAGCATTCCTCCGAGGATATAAAGACAATGATTCTGCAAGGCATGTAATAGAGAGGAACCCAGAAACGATCAACAAGGCGTTAAAACAATTGATAAACCTCAATAGCCAACCAGGTGGTGATATATGGATCAAAAAGTGCCAATTATGCCCATCAGCAAGTCTTCTTTGCTGATGGCGCAGTATCACCGACCGATAAAGGGAATATGAGCAGTCCTTTGGAAAATGAGGTGCGTAATCTCACTCAAATTGTCACAAAATAAGCTGATGTTATGCTTTCAACTAATCAGCGTAACCGTGGATTGGCCGATCAATATAACCTTGGGCCTTCTGATCAATATAATCGTGGAAGATCACCAGATCAATGGAAGATCACCTGATCAATATACACGTGGAAGATCCCCTTAGCAATATAATCGCGGTAGATTGCCAGATAGAAATACCTCCAGGTTTAATGCCTATCGACCAACAACACCCCCACAAAGCCAGAGATCATATAGTCCCTAAGGACAACGGTCAGCATCTCCACGGACAAACTCCAGAAATCTCGGTTATTTCAGGCAACGGTCACCTTCACCAGGATACAGAGCAAATCAAAGCGCAACCCCAACAATGGAGTCTTTAAACAGCAACGGGTCGGGCCAGTAGGCCAACGCTCGACTCCCAAGTCAATTGGCCATGAAACATCACCTCATGACAAAACCGAACAGAGGCCCACGTCTTCGTCTGATATTGTCATCAGACGAACCATTGGAAAAAGCCTAGCAGTACGAGGTACTATATATGACCAGAATGTGAGCATGATTGTGGACACTGCTGCAATGATAACATTAGTGAATGAGAAATTAATTGCAGCAGATAATGAAGATTCGGAGACCGTAACGCTACGTGGTTTGGGTGAACAGCTGGTTACTGGGAAGATTATAAAGAACACCTCTCTCGACATTGATAGAGTAAACATACAATGGGATGTGTGCAAAGCGCCGTTAATAGACAATGTTATACTTGGGCTAGATATTTTGGACACTCTGGGCGCAGTGATAAATCTGAGTACGCTCACACTTACCATCAACAACAAAGTGATAAATGCGGCATTTGTTAACAGTGGAGGTGAGATTTCCGCCAAACTCTGAAATGACTGTTACCATTAAAACTAATAAAAGTGTTGACCAGGAGTTCATTTTAGAACCATGCCCGCTGACTAGTTGCGTATTGGTTTTGCACGTAGTTGGAAAAGCAAATAGTTGTCCCTTAACCATTTTAAATGATGGCAATCATCACATCCGCCTGAAGAAAGGTACACCTATTGGTTACATAGAATAATTTGACGATATAGTGGGTACGGCAGATGAAAACCCGATAAGTGACGTAAGACGTGGCATTGAAGAGACTCGAGACAAGGTGCCCTCGGCACTGCCTCAAAGTTCAGATAAGTTACCTAATATGCCACCGCATTTAACCGACCTATATCAACGTTCAATCGACTCACTTCAACCTATTTCATTCCAACCATTAAAACTGAAAGCGATTAAAGAACAATTACAATAACATGTCACAAATTGATTAACATTTTGATTTTCACTATTTGTTTTTGTATATGCAGCCATATTTGCAAATGTATGCGTTCTAGAAATAACCAAAATATTTTATTTATATTTCAAAATTAGCTGATAACAAATTCAAGAACATGAAGATCATTTTCAAAGAATCATTACTTTAATTTCCGAAATTATATAGGATACTTTGCGGACAATCTTGATATTTATAACGTTTTTCCGCCATCTTGAAAATGGCAGCCATATTGGATTTTTCTGAGTGGGTCCATAGCTGACATCAAAGGGTATACAACCAAGAACTACTGTGCAAAGTCTCATGCTTTCCTCATCAAGTGAGCAATTCTGCTCTATATCTGCACCAATCAGCCGGACTATTATGATATATAAAACATGTAGCTTTGTTTACGTAAAATTTATTATTTAGGTGAAATCCCGTTTAGAATCGCGTTCTTACTGCACTCAATTTTCTTTTCATTGCATTGATCTGAATTGAAATTAATGCTCTAAGAGGCCTGAAAAAACATTAAATCATAAGACGCATTTCATATTGCAGAGTTTATATTTCGTCTTATCAATGACCAATTCTGATTTCAGCATGAACATTACTTTTTTTGGTTTTTGATTAAATCTCATTGTTTTACATTAAAAGGGAAAATATGAACATGTAAATTAAGCATATGCCTGTCGATTAGAACACAAATAGTGTCTCATCCCATGTTCGTTACTAGGTTTATTTCATCTATGCCTGTCTTAGAACTACATAAACAAGATGTATGTGTTGTCGAAAGTTTTCCTACATCCCATTCACCTACATGCCCTAATATTATTGTTCATGCTGTTTGATTGTTTCGTCTTACTTCTTTAATTTCATCACTTTGTCAGGATACATGTACAAAAGTATTCACAATAAGATATAAGATGAAGATTCGAAAGCATTATTAGTAATATATAGTTCCTTGATGGTTTATCATATATCTTGAAATTTACTTTGTTAGCATTGCTGTAGTTTTCCCTTAGAGAAAGAACATGTTTAAAGATTCCGGTACATTGTATTCATGGCAACCGAATGATTGATATAGAAATAAACATAGATTAGTTATTTAGTTATTTTAGCTAGAATTACATTCTGATTAATTAAAAAAAATAACATAACCCCCTCCCCCTTTCCCAATCCCAACCCCATCAAAAAAAAAAAAAAAAACAACAAAAACAAGAACATTATGTCAAACTTTAAAGCTACAATAGATGAACATACATGTGTAAAATTGAAAAAAAAGAAAGTTTTAAGAAATGCCGAAAATAACAAAAATAATCATACTTCTGTCATTCTGGAGAATCGAGCAAAATAACTTGTCTGGGTGTTTTGAATTTATGTATACTTCACAAAAATGCAAAAAAAAAAAAAAAAACTCATTTTGACCCTCGTACCTCGATAAACCTGAAAATCTCAAGGCCTGTCACATAATTCCGCCCCACAAACATCTATGCTACGAGCCCCTGTGCATGGACATGATATATGGACATGGTACATGTCAGTTAAAAATATATCCGGTTAAGAGGGATATAAACATAGTTTGAAATAATTAAGGAGATGAAGGGCAGGGGCATGACCCCAAGCAAAAGAAATCAATCGCGTACTGAAACAGAATTGTACCGGCAATTAAGAATATATACCGTTCATAATTGAGGATGTGAGTTTTTAAGATCTTTTAAGTTATCAATATATGATATAGATAGAGCTAGATATGTCACTGAAGGACACTCTTAACGGTGAACTAGATAGGTTTTGTCAAGGCAAATAAGACTATGAATGGTTAAAGAAAGGATATCTGTACCATTTTTGAGATATTTACTGATATACTTTATTAATGTTGGGGCATGATCTGAAGGTACATTTTTTTAGTTGCATTGAAATTGTCTTGTCATAGTAAGCAAGAAAATACTGTTTATCCAGAGATGTTTGCAATGTTTTCAGTATTGGGAATATTGCGGCGAGATAAGTATCGCAATAAAATAAACAAATATTAACTGTGATAGCATTATTTGTCTGCAGCATTTCCTGAATAATTAAATTGTATATTTGTGGATTTTTCAACAATCACAATGATTAATGCACGCAATAATTTCTGAATTTAAAGTTGACCTTGAATGTTAAATGTCAAGGTCAGAGGTTATATTCTTTAGGACCCAACACATTATCTTAAGGTGCTGCATCCATATGCCAAATATTAAAAGTTAATGTCTAAGGGTGATCAGGCTGTGTTCCAGATGCAAAAGTGTAAGACTTATGACCAACTGACCCATTAAATGAGAATATTCTCCCATTTTCTAATTAACATGATTAAGTACTATCAGTACTATCATGGTGTAGATATGTACAACAGACAAAAACTGTTTTTTAACAATATACATTTAATATTTGTTATGGCAACCAACTTAAAATAGTGGAGAAAGGACTATATTTTTCTTTATCAGGATCTATCACTTAAGTACAATAAAAATTCAAAATCAATGGTTTTATTGTGAAATATCAAGCGCTCAATTTTGTTAATATTTTCAAAATAATGTATAAAGTTTGTGTATCAATTGATTCTTTTAGATGAGAAATATACAAATACAACATCAAAAGTACTTGTTGATTTCAAAATATTGTTTGACATCAGATCTGTTTTAATAATAATATTTTTTTCAAATTTAGAAAATAAACACAACTTCATCTAATCAACCGCTTATAAACAAGTAAAATCAAATGTTTTTCATAAAAAAAAAAAAAAAAAAGAAACTAAAAACAACGTGTTTCATTTGGTTGAGATCCATTATGTGAACTGTCAGAACTTCCATGAGATGTTATTTGAAACATCTTTTGTAAGAAATGTATGAAAACTATTATCAATGAATTCCTTAAGATTAAACCTGTAAATTTAATATTGTCTGACTAAGGAGTTAACACAACATGCTTTTCTCAAATTTTTATTCAGATATGTTCATCAGAGTTTAATGATATTATCTTGTTTTTAGAAACCACACTTGGTCCTCTATTATGTTTATTTTGTGATAAAGTTTGATGATACAAATGAAATGACACTTGCATAGACAAATACATGGAATATTAGTATACCATGATTTCTTTTGAGGAGGCAAATCCTAATACAAATATTTTTATCAGAGAACAAAATTGGTCCTTTATGATGTTTTTTATCTGATAAAGTTTGATGTGACAAGTAAAATGACACACGCATAGACAAATGCATAGAATATTTGTAGACCTTGATTCCTTCCGAGGAGACAAATTATAATACAAATATAATATAACAAGTATTTGGTTTTATTTCAAAAATTGTTTAACAGAGAATCTGTTTAAATAATACTATCTGACTTAAAATATAAACACAACTTGTTCTTGTCAACTTCTTATTAACACATTTAATCAGATGTTAACAATCAAAAAGAATGTCAGTAAACAAAATAACACATGTAGTATCTGATTCTGTTCCATATCTTGTATATTCTACTTTAATGGCAAATACACAACATGTTTGTTGATGGATTTGCTTCGTTAGATGGCGAAATCAGCACTATCCTAGTAAATTCAATTATATTGTGAAATGTATAAACTTGTATAACTGATCTTATCTGACCTCAAACTTTAACACAACTCGTCAACTTCTTATTAACAGGTAAAATCAAAGTTTTAAAAAATATTTTTGTTTGTCAGAAAATAAAATAAGTTTTTCAGTGCAACAAGACAAGTACAATGAGACCTCACTGACCAGGTTAAATTTTCAAATATGATCATGAAAGTTAATGTGCAATGCAAATATGTTTAGATAGCAAAATATAATATACATTGCCGCCTGCAAAATGTGTTTTATGAACATGCAGATTGTTTTATGTATGTTTGTTATGGGTAGTTTCTGTTTGACAGCCTGTATTTTCATGTCCATACCCGATAAAGGACCAAAACTTGTTGTAATGGTTACAAATATTTCTTTTCGTTCAAACTTTTCCATTAAATTTAAATTAAAAAATGAGATGAAAAGCATCTGATTTTATTTGATCACTTGATGGAAAAATATCAACGTTTTCTGGTTCCAGAAAAGGTACAACATGTACATGTTCAATATAACTCATCATGCTCATATTCTAATTTTGACAAAATTTTAGGGAAACATGTGCCATTTTTATGTCCCTTTGTGTTGCCATTAATAAACAATACAAAAAAAACATATAGCACCATTTTAACTATCTAAAATCAAATCTAGCAATGTCTAGGCTATACATAAGATACTAGTGTGATAGTGAAACATGTTAACAGTGCATTACACAAACATGTACAGTAAGCTAAACTTGTAAGAAAGCCCAACAAGAGAATTGTTTAAAATGATGAGGGTCAATTTAATTTCTTTCTGCAATTTTGTAATGCTACAGGTACCTATGGTTTCGTAGAAAGCAAACACATTGTACCATTATTGATATTAAGATTCGTCATCCATTTCTAAGGGGAGGTCCTTAAGGAAGGCAATCTTATCATATCTTTTCCCTTTTCATCCATTTCAATCCTACTGTTAAAGAAAATATGAATATCCAAAAGGTAGAAACATTTCATATAAAAACATTGACACAGAAAGCTTAAAATGCTATGAAAATGAATGATGCTTATGGTTCATTGAATTAGTTATGCCTCTTCGTGACCAATAGTGCTGACGCGGGTCTTACTCACTATTAATCAATCAATTCATTCAGAGCTCTACATTCAGTCTTGAGGAACGTTTCGCTACAAGACCAAATTATCACATAATGACAAGTTATTATGAAAGACAGTTTAGAAGATCTGGATTATACAATAGATACATGTATTAAATAAAAAAACGCATACGTACATTAACATTGTAAATATATAATGTTTCTGAAATGTTTCACGAGATCTTCAATTTAATAGTGAATGAACATGTAGTAAGATGATAGGTCATAGTATATATTTTCCATGTGTTCTGACGCTAAAAAATGATATTTAATTTAAAATGCAATGTTCCAATTTCAAATTCGAAGAAAAACTTATAACATTTTATTTTTTTTTTTTAAACTCGTTGATGATACATCAGATGACATTGACTAAGAGGAGGCTATCAAAGAAAGATATCAATTTGAAGTTGGAGTTAATCTACTGAATATGAAACATTAATTTAGAATCTCCTAAAGGTGCATTCACATGTATAGTACATTTTTATTAAGACGGAGTCTACACCATGTAAGAAAAAGTATGTGGAATGATCCGAATCTAAGATCCCTACATAATGCCAATCAAAATAAAATAAAGAACTGCGCCATGAGCGCATGCAATGCCCGTCACCCTTTTTGCTCATCTTTATGCTTTAAGGATGTACTCAGGTGAAATTTTAAAAATCTGGGATTTAGAATTGATGCTTTAAATAAAGGCAATAGTAGTATACCGCTGTTCAATAGTCATACATCGATTTAACTGAAACAAATCCGGGTCATAAAATACAATTGAGGGAAACACATCAACTATAATATCTTTACATACATAAAGAAAAAGAAAAATAGAATTAAAACCAAAAACGATAAGACATGAAACAATATCCAACCAGAATTACAAATGGAACATCATACAACATACTAAATACATGAGTGTTGGATGTACAAATACCGAGACACGTCTAATAGCAATGAGAATTTACACTCAGCAAAACAGTCATATTCGGGAATAGATCACGTTCGGTACTTAGAAGACCAGACGACGTAAATGGTAAACCCCAATCTAAGACGTGGTAAAAATGTCGTTAGTTAGTTTAGACACAGACACATCGTATCGATCAACCAATACGTGATGGTGTCCATAAAATTTACGGAGTGTCCTTTTTAATCTTTCCTCCTGATAACTCTGTTACAGCAGTTTCTGAGTAAGGAGCACACTCCTGTGTATGAAATCAGTATAGTGTGAACATGCACAAACATAACATATCAACTGAGATATGTAAAGACCATACGATGGGGCAGAAGGTATGTTACTGCTGATAAATGGGAAATTGATAATTGGGAAGTTAAAATCGTCCCGTTTGTCATAGATTTTAGTGTGAAATCGTCCATCCGTGTCAATATTGATTAAAAGATCAAGGCATGAAGCAGTCATCCTAGTATAGTAGTATCCTTAATTTCAAGTTCACTGGGATATATGATATGTAAGTACTGGGTGAAATAGGGGTTATTCAGTGATAGGACATCATCAATATATCTGAAAGTAAAATTAAAGAATTTCGCTTAGTGCTTTTTTCTTTTTGGCGTTTAGACGGTTATGAATGAATTCTGCTTCATACGAGTACAAAAACAAATCGCCCAGTAGGAGTGCACAATTAGTACCCAATGGAATACCGACTGCCTGTTGAAATATTAATCCTCCAAACTCAACATATATATTGTCGATCAAAAAGTCCAGCATTTTGATAATATAATCTTCAGTATATTTTCTGGTAGAATTAGTGTGGTTCTTCACAAAATAAGAATTAATATAACCCAAAGCAAGAAATGTATATCTACGATTCCCTTGTTATAGAAAAAGCTTTGTTTAATGAGATGGTGAAGTCGATCTCTTAATTGAGCATGGGGAACAGAATTGTACAGCGTAGAAGAAAGTTTTAATGATGCTGCAAAATTGCAGAGATTGTGATTTAAGATTTAGCAGTAGATCTTTAGAAATTGTAAGAATCCACATCTGATTGACTCCACTGGTGGAATACATCTCATCACAATATTTTTGAAGGCCATCTTTTACTGTAGAAAGGATAGTAGTCAGCACTTTAGAAAGGTGTTTAGTTGAACATCTTGATGATCCAGCTATGTATCGTTCTTTATAAGGAATTTTGTGAAGTTTTGGTATCCAGTATAATGACGGTAGATTTTCTTCGTTTTCTTTGATGTTAATACCAAAAATAAGAAGGATAGATTTGTGATTTTCTAAAATTTCATTCTTGGTAAATGATGTTAAAGAATATGTAGGATTAACAGTTTTGCTGTTTCTTCCAAGCTCTTTTTTGAGAAATTATAAGTAATGGTTTTTACATATGAAGATATTATTGGAGGCTTTATCTGCTGGAACAACGACATATGTGTCATGCAAACAGGATAAAGCATCCTAAATTCAGTTCTTGAATGGGTTAAACCAGAAATGCATTAGTTAAGGAACAATATAAACTAAAAATATTGATAGGTTATGGAATTCCTTTTCGAGATATTTGATTTTTAAAATAGGGCAGGAAGCTGACTAGGTCTTTTACCTTATATTTTGCACTGGCATTATTTGGGTTTCAAATTGTAAAAAAAGAAATCTAAAGTCTGCTGAAATTTTTGTAATGACCTTATATGAGCCATTAAAATTTTCTATTAAATGAAAAGTTGGTGAAATGAGACAAAAATAATTTATTCTGTACCTTAGGAATAAAACCCAAGAAGTCCGAACATCTGACGAAACTTCCTAAATTTCACTTGACTACATGTTATGTTCAGCTGATAATACTATGAGTACTGCTCAAACAGACCCCCCACCCCCTTTCAGCTAAAACAAAACATGCACAGAAAACATGAAACATGAAACATTTCGCTCTATTAAGGCATCCTCAAGTTAAATTAAGTTTGTGGTTTCGACTTTTAAACGGATGAAATTCTATAACCGTCGAAAGTATGAAAATGGACAGTTTTCAACGATTTTACAAAGAATAAAGTTCCATAACTTCGCAATGTCATATCATAAATTTATGAAAAAAAAAAAATATTTCAATAGATATAGTCACCACAGTTTTATGGAAACTGCTCAAAGCATGTTCTAGTTATTGTCCGAAAACTGGAAAATCCCATCCTTTTATGAATAAATTCCCTATACTCCAAAAAGTAAAATCAGATTTTTTTTTTTTTTTTTCAATTATAAAGGAACGTATGTCAATAAACATATATAAAAAGTAAAACAACAAAAATACCGAACTTCAAGGAAAATTCAAAACGTAAAGTCCCTTATAATTGGCAAAATCAAAAGCTCAAACACATCAAACGAATGTAAAACAACTGTCATACTCCTGACTTGGTACAGACATTTTCTTATGCATAAAATGGTGGATTAAACCTGGTTTTTTAGCTAGCTAAACCTCTCACTTGTATTGCAATTGCATACAATTCCATTATATTGACAACAATGTGTGAACAAAACAAACAGACATAATAGGTAAAAATGTCAAAAATAGGGGTACAGCAGTCAACATCGTGTTAAAATCTCAATCACCATAGAAACAAACAAATATGTCAATAAAGAAAAACAAAATGACATTTAGACAAGTCACATACGCAACATTGAAACACAAGAATACAACAAATGACAACTGCACATCAACACAATTGCGGGATGTACAAGTACCAATTCACGTCTTAATCATATTACAAAAAATAGACCAAACAGTAAACGTTAATAATTTACAAAAACAAATAAAAGAACACTATAACACGTAATTAAGATAATAAACATCGTCAGTACCTATAATCTATACATCAAGACCATCGTGTATTATTTGTGAAGTTGATACGGAATATTTATCAACAAGGTTTTGGTATCTTCCGATGAACTTTTTTACAAAAAGGACGATACAATTCACCAAATTGGAGAACGCGTCTTTGAGTTATTGTCTGAAGTGTGAACGACGGACGGACATATGGTCGGGCAATGGTATACCATAATACGTTCTGTAAAGGGGCGTATAAAAATCACAGATAGCACACAAACAAATATGATTGAGAGTGTGTATGCCAGACATGCAAGAAGGGTTTCAATCTTCTCCGATATGCGTCCTGAAAAAAAAGATCGAACTTGAAATATATGTGTATTGTAGTTTTGTTTTACATAAAATTCGAACTGATCTTATTCAAAATTCTTGAAATGGTCTTTCAGCAAAAACTTGTGTATACATTTATGGTTTAAAATTTCTTGTATTTCAGATGACTGAACAAGATGAAAAAAACAAAAACGCATCAAACTGTATCCAGTTTAGGACCCTCAAAGTGACCAATGGTGCATTTCAATATCTTTCAAGTTATGTTTTGTTTAACTGGCTTTATACTTTTATGTACAAGATAACTTTTCAGGATAATTTTGTACATACCTTATAGTAATATATTCTAAAGGCAAACAAAACAGGAACGATCAAATATTATATGTACCGTTAATTATTTGTTTCCTTGAAAACATATTTTGGAGCAATTAAAATGCCAAAGTTTGAAGCAGGGTTTATATTTTATCATTTATAAAATGTTGCATATTTAGTGTTAAAATATCGAAGTTATAAACAGTTAATGGGTATTGGAAAATGGAAAAAAAAACTATATTTAAAATCTAATCAAAGGATTTTTCTTTAGACATATGTTCAGCAAAAAAAAAAAAAAAAAAAAAATACAAACTATATCAAGTTAGTGTGTCCTTGTAAATATGTATAGTACTTTTTTTGTTTGTTCTAAATTCTATTGATCAAATAATCAAATAGTTATAATATTCAGACTGAAACCAAGTATTTGTCACATTTTATGTTTCCCAGTTATCCATCTTATGAAATAGGGAGAAGTGATATGATTGCCAGTGAGACAGCTATCAACTACAGTTGTCTTTTTGCCATTTTCAAAACAGTAATTTTTTATAGTGAATAGGTTGATTGTGACAAGGTTACGACAGGTAACAACAGGTAACATTTCAGGTGGGGTCGTCTCAAGGTGTACAATGAGCACAGGGATTTAAAAAAAAATATATATATATATAATTTACACATTAAATACTGTATATGAAAATATTTTCAATGATTTGTTGATTTATTGGCTCTGCTTAGAAGCTGAGAATTGACCGATCTTCATATTATGATTTTTTAAAAAGGGGGAAGGCTTTGTGTAAATTAGTAAAACTTTCCACAGAAAGTTAGGATTCTACTTCGTCAAAATCATCTCTCAATAAGGCCAATAAATGTTTTCAATCGTTAAAATGGAAGCCAATGTAGGGATGACCCACGCTGTCAACTTAGCCCTTGAAAACCGATAAATGTATCCACTTGGCATAATTACGATCCTTACATGACAGTTGTGTTTTCAAAAACAAATGTATCTACTAGCTATAAATCATCTCATGTACTTTTAGGCCTTTTGTCAACTAAAAACTATTGTCTGGTTGCTTGTCAGGGGGAATTTTGAAAGTTAATTAAAACATTAAAAAAATTTTATTTAAGTATTGTGTGGAAGGGCAGACTAAACATTTGCAGAGGTTGAAGAATAATTAACCTAGATTACACATACACAATTTCTTTTTTTTTTTTTTTTTTTTTTTTTTTTTTCTTAGTTATGCATTTTAAGATCCACTTATAAAGTCATGGACTTTTGTATAAATCAAGAACGAGTTAGTGATCAACATTTGTCCCACTTTTTTTATACATTTCATAAATAAAATAATTAATATGCCTAAATTTTTCACTAAAAATGAGTGAACGAAATTAAAACAAAATACAATTAAGAAATACACTAGTCTTCGAGTTTAAACATTTGAAATAGCACGAAGCTTTTCTTGTTTTATTCAAACACACCTACTCTGTTGTTATGACACATTGGAAAGGTATTTCACTTCACCCATATATTTCCTGTTTTGGTACTGTGAATGTATAATGTTATTATATCCAAATGTAGCCTAAATATATAAAAAAAAAATAATGGATCTGAAGCGAGACTGATGTATCAATATTTTTGCTTTATACGTATTCAGGACAAAAGAGTCAACTCATACACGCTTGAACGTTAAAAGGTGTACCCGATTTTCTCTTTTGATAAGATGAATACCCATTTTGGTTAATTTACCCCAAAAACTACATGAAATGTAATTTACTTTACTGCTTGAAAAAGATCAATCAGTATAATTCGACAATTATAAGAAAACAGTTGGAATATCACAAATCATCACTAAAAAAATTCCAAAACTGATGAAAGCACTTTGTGTTTCTAGCTCAGATTTAGAATTAAAATTATAGAAAATCAACTAACAAATAATGAATTTATATTTTTTCTACCTCTGCTGAGTCAAACAAAGTTTTACGAGGGGAGTCTTTTTCTTCTATGGGTTATCCATCCTATTTGCAGGGTCGCCATATTAAAATATATGCGTTGATAAATATAATTTACCTCGTTAATATAGTTATAAATTTTAAATTAAATTCATTTAGTGTATTTTGAAATTTTGATACGGTCCATCTATTTTTTAGTCAGTGTAGGTATCGGTGTCGGTATAAGTGTCCGTGTAGACGACTTTTCGAAAATGTCTAATAAAAATAAGACGATGTGGTATGATCCACCACCAGAGACGTTAACAACTATTGTCAAGGAGATTAATGGCTAGATAATTTTAGTACTTGCCGCCATCAAGTACATCATTTATGACTAAATTGTAAAACAAAATCGTATATACTTATGTATTAGAATGGCAGTTTTAATTTTCCTTGAGATGCACTCTCTCACCCATACACACTAATGAGGTAAAGGCAAATGAAATTAATTTTAATTTAGATCATGACATTTAAATGTCATTAAAATCAATTATAAAAAATAAAAAAAACTGTCAAAAATTAAACAAAAGTATGCATTATACATGTCTTGGGGAAAATCTGCGTTTCAACATGTGTCCTTTTTGGCCTAATTCATAACAACACAGTTCAAAGTTATAATGTTTCGCGATGTGTATCAATCTGTCTAATGATTAGGTATACACTGGTTTATAAATGAACACATTAATGTCAATGCTCTTATCTTAAGTTGCCCTTGGTAAAAGAGTGTACAATTTCCATCTCCCGCCCACAATGGACCATACTGGCTCGTATTATAGATGTTGTTAAGGTGGATATATGCCAGTCGATTAGTATGCATTCTACATTGTGGTTATAGCGGACAATGTAGAACGCATACCAGTCGACTGGCATATATCTCCGCCCCGAGCTTGTGTGTATAGACAAGATCTATGGTTATGGCACATGTCAGTTCAAATTATATAAGGCTAAGAGGTGGGAATCTAAACAAATTCTGATATAACATCATGAAGGGCAGGGCATGACACCAAGCAAAAGAAATCAATTGCATAATGAAATAGAATTGTGATGGCAATTAAGAATATATACAGTTTAGAGTTGAGGATGTGACTAGTTTTCAAAATCTTTTAAGTTTAACAATACATGATATAAATGGAGCAAGGCATGTCACTGAGGACAAAACAGTTTAGAGTTGAGGATGTGACTAGTTTTCAAAATCTTTTAAGTTTAACAATACATGATATAAATGGAGCAAGGCATGTCACTGAGGGACAAAACTATGGTGAACTAGAAAGGTTTATCAAGGCCAATAAGACTATGAATGGTTAAAGGAGGATATCTCTTCCATTTTGGAGAAATTTACTGATATACTTTAATAGGGAAGGGCATGATCTGCAGGTACAAATATTTAGTTGCATTAAAATGGTCTTGTCATGGCAAGCAAGAACATACTGTTAATTCAGAAATGTTTGCAATCAGTAATGTGTTGTTTAAACAGGGTTTATCTTCAGGGATGCTTGGATTGACAGGGGTTAATCGTTGTCGGTGTGTGAATCTATCATTCGTGATCAGTTCTGAATTGATACAGTTTCATAATTAATGTTGTGTGAAGTAATGAGGATTCATAATCTGTAATGTTGAAATTAGTAAGGATTCACCATATGTGGTGTGTGAATGTAAAGGGTTCACCATCCATGAGGTGAATTCATGAGGAATTATAATCACTGGTGTGTACACAAATGAGGTTCGACATCAATAAAGTGCGATATTTTTAGGACTCATCCTCAGTGAAGTATGAATTTATCAAAATTCAAATTCAGTGAAATGTTATCTGATCTGCATTCATAATCAGTGTTGTGTGTATTTATCCGGATCCTTTTAAGTAGTCAGTCAAGTGGTGAGGATTCATCATCAGCGAAGTGTGAAATATACGGATCCTCGTCAGTAGTTTGTGAATTGGTGAGGATTCATCATCAGTGAAGTGTGAATGTATCCTGATCCTCGTCAGTAGTCTGTGAATTGGTGAGGATTCACCATCAGCAAAATGTGAATTCATCATCAGAGAAGTGAGAATGTATCTTGATTCATCATCAGTAAAGTGTGAAAGAATGAAGATTCATATCAGTGAAGAGTTAATGTATGCGGATTCATCATCAGTGATGTGTTAATTCATCAAGATTTGCCATTATCGAATTGTGAATTGACGAAGATGCATTATATGCGTTGTGTGAGTTTATCAATAAAATGTATGAATTCATGACGATTAGTAGTTAGTAGTGTGTGAGTTTATCAGGATTTATTAATTGTTAATGGATTGAGTAGTGTTCATAATTAGTGATGACATTCCTTGAATTTGATCGAATTCACCTTCGGGGTCTGTGAAATCAAATAGGCTCCACAATCAGTTGTACGTGAATTAAGGAGGAATATTTAACCTGTTATTTCTGTAATCTATAAAATGAGGAGATGTGGTAATATTCCCAATGAGAAAACTTACAAGAGACCAAAGGAGCATGTCAGATTATCATAGATGTTATCAACATTCATAGATATCGACTGATTATGCCATAACTGCTTTATTTATTGGCATCAAAACTCAATTGTGGCATTTTTTTCACTAGTATTTCTGTCTTATTTAATAAGTTTTATTGGCTTATTTAAACACAAATGTATTAAGCACCCAATACAATCGATTCAACGTGTCTTACGTATCTTAAAACTTGTAAAATATTAATGAATACATATTGCTGTCCAGGAAAAATATGCATTGTTAATTATTACTTTTACTTTTACATTAAATTGGTGGCCATGGTAACAAAGAGAAAAAAAAGCATTTACTTATTTTTACAGTTATATATTCATTTTGTATTCACAAGATATTCGAAATAATATCATATGAAAGATCAAATTAGTTCAACTCAAAATTTTGAAAAAGTAAAATTTCATTGATTTCCTTTTAAATGAGAACCATTTTATACATTTTTAGTGAAAAACAACAAAAGAATTTTTTAATAAACATATTTGAATTGAGACTTTAAATATTTGATTAAATACTTTAAATGATACTAGTTTTATATAATTTGATGCAAAAAAAAAATCAGGTAAAAGATGGCTTTATGTCAAAAATGTCAGTTTTCTTGTCTAAAAGTGTAGATATTTTGGCAAAAAGGAAAAGTTTAATTTTGAGACTTCAAATTTAATTCATCATAAATGTTTCATCCGAGAAACTTCAGAATTGTTGGAATCTATCTAGCCACGTGCAAAAACAGTAAAATGTTCTATATATGAATAGTATACTTTTAAAATATCCAACAATTGGACATCTGTCAAATCGACCAAATAATCCTATAATGCCTTTAATTTTATCATCTCAAAATTGCTCTGTACTTGTCATTTTTGTCCGAAATAAACAATCTATTGTGATTTTTCATGGACAAATAATCTCTAACTTCATGTTGACTTCGTTTTTATAACTGTTTATAATTATTTCCTTACTATCCCTAACATGAGTCCTGCAAAAGTAGGATCGAATTTGAAATACATGAGTATTGTAGTCATGTTTTACAAAAACAAACAAATGATCTTAAAATGTCTTTCAACAAAATACTTTTGTATACATTTATAGCCTATTTTTTTTTTTTTAATTTCAGATGACTAAACACGATGAAAAAAACCCGAATAAAACTGTTACCAATTTAGGACTATCAAAGTGACCAATCACATTTCAATATCTTTCAAATTATGGTTTGTATAACTTGACTTGTGTTATTATTTTTAAGGCAACAAAATGTAGGAACGATCAAATATCATATTTACTGGTAATCATTTGTTTCCTTAAACACTAGAGCAATTAAAATGCCAAAGTTGAAAGCAAGATTTATATTTTATAACTCATAAAATGATGTATATTTGGTGTTAAAAGTTCAAAATTTTAACAATATATATTTAAAATTAATAAAAAAAAAATGAAAAACAATTTAAGGTTTTTCCTGAAAATATGTCCAGCCAAAAACAAACAAAAAATGACACACTATTTGTCGTTTTTTCTGTCCTCGGTAATTTTGTATAGTACTTTCTTTTGATTGTTCTAAATTCTATTCATCAAATAAACAAATAGTTATTATATTCAGACTTAAACCAAGATTTGTTTGCATATTTTATGTTGCCCAGTTATCAATCTTATGAAATAAGGAGTTGTCATATGTATGCCAGTGATACAGCTATCTACCACAGTTTTCGATATGCCATGTTCACATCAGTAACTTTTTAGATTTTAGAGTCAATCAGGGTCATTGTGACTGAAGGCAACAACCTGCTGTAGCCACACTCTGATTTGTATATGGTCCAAGTGTTGAAGACAGAACGTGCCTCTGGTTCCGAAGGATAAAAGAACCTTTTTTCATGGAAGATAATAAAACTAAGCACATGTGGTATATTTGCAATGAGGATACTATTCACCACCAGAGACGTAAACAAATATATTTCACCGTCCGGCTTTCAACAACGTCACAAACCCGTATGGCATAATTTGGTGTTGTCAAGGAGAGTAACGGATATTGTCAAAATATGCAAAGTCAGGTAACGTTATCGGCCACGTGTTATGTAAGGTCCAATTATATCATGCGGTAAAATAAAGTTTTTTTTTTCTTAACTGGTGGAAATTCAATTGTGTATTATGATATATAAAACATGTAGATTTGTTTACGTAAATTCATTATTTAGGTGAAATCCCATTTAGAATCGCGTTCTTACTTCACACAATTTTCTTTTCATTGCATTGATCTGAATTGAAATTAATGCTCAAGAGGCCTGAAAAACATTAGATCTTAATACGCATTTCATATTACAGAGTTTATATTTCGTCTTATTAATGACCAATACTGATTGCAGCATGAACATTACGTTATTTGATTGAATCTCATTGTTTCACATTAAAAGGAAAATATGATATAGGAAGATGTGGTGTGAGTGCCAATGAGACAACTCTCCATCCAAATAACAATTTATAAAAGTAAACCATTATAGGTCAATGTACGGCCTTCAACACGGAGCCTTGGCTCACACCGAACAACAAGCTATAAAGGGCCCCAAAAGTACTAGTGTAAAACCATTTAAACGGTAAAACCAACGGTCTAGTATATATAAAAAACGAGAAACGAGAAACACGTATAAATTACATAAACAAACGACAACTACTGTACATCAGATTCCTGACTTAGGACAGGTGCAAACATTTGCAGCGGGATTAAACGTTTTAATGGTACCAAACCTTCTCCCTTTTCTGAAACAATAGTATAACATCACAACATAGAAAACACACGATAAAACATCAATTGGAAGGCTTAACTCAATCAAAAACGTAAATTAACACACTATGAACGAATAAATTCGATCTGTGATACCTGAAAGTAAATACATAGTTAATAAAATATTAGGGACAAACATTCAAGGCCAAAAGCAAACAAACAAGTCCAAATAAAGAGCATGTAAATCAAGTATATACCTGCCCATTAGAATACTAATAGTGTCTCATCCCATGTTCGTTACTAGGTTTTATTTCATCCATGCCTGCCTTAGAACTACATACACAAGATGTATGTGTTGTCGAAAGTTTTCCTACATCCCTTTTACCTACATGCCCTAATATTATTGATCATGCTGTTTGATTGTTTCATCTTACTTCTTTGATTTCATCACTTTGTCAGGATACATGTACAACAGTATTAGCAATAAGATATGACATGAACATTCGAAAGCATTATTAGTAATATACAGCTCCTTGATGGTTTATTATATATCTAGAAATTTACTTTGTTAGCATTGCTGTAGATTCCGGTACATTGTAGTCATGGCAACCGAATGATTGATATAGAAATAAACTTAAATTAGTTATTTAGTTATTGTAGCTACAATTACATTCTATTTAATTAAAAAGAATATAACCCCAAACCCCTCCCCTCACCACAAAGAAAAAAACAACATTATATCAAACTTTAAAACTACAATAGATGAACATACATGTGTAAAATTTAAAAAAAAAGTTTTAATAAAAGCCGAAAATAACAAAATAACAAATATAATCATACTTCTGTTATTCTGCATAATCTAGCAAAATAACTTGTCTGGATGTTTTGAATTTATGTAAACTTCACAAAATGAAAAAAAACACCTCATTTTGACCCTCGTACCTCGATAACCCTGAAAATATAAAGGCTGGTCACATAATTCCGCCCCACAAACATCTATGCTACGAGCCCTGTGCATTGACATGATATATGGTCATGGCACATGTCAGTTCAAAATATATCCAGTTAAGAGGTGGGGATATAAACAAAGTTTGATATAATTAACGAGATGAAGGGCAGGGCATGACCCCAAGCAAAAGAAATCAATTGCTTTCTTAAACAAAATTGTCCCGGCAACTAAGAATATATACCGTTCATAATTGAGGTTATCATCAGATTAGAACGAATTCATGACGATTTGTTGTTAGTGTTGTATGAGTTAATCATCAGATTAGAACAAATTCATGACGATTTGTAGTTAGTGTTGTGTGAGTTTATCATCAGATTAGAACAAATTCATGACGATTTGTAGTTAGTGTTGTGTGAGTTTATCATCAGATTAGAACAAATTCATGACGATGTGTAGTTAGTGTTGTGTGAGTTGATCATCAGATTAGAACAAATTCATGACGATTTGTAGATAGTGTTGTGTGAGTTTATCATCAGATTAGAACAAATTCATGACGATGTGTAGTTAGTGTTGTGTGAGTTCATCATCAGATTAGAACAAATTCTTGACGATTTGTAGTTAGTGTTGTGTGAGTTTATCATCAGATTAGAACAAATTCATGACGATTTGTAGTTAGTGTTGTGTGAGTTGATCATCAGATTAGAACAAATTCATGACGATTTGTAGATAGTGTTGTGTGAGTTTATCATCAGATTAGAACAAATTCATGACGATGTGTAGTTAGTGTTGTGTGAGTTTATCATCAGATTAGAACAAATTCATGACGATTTGTCGTTAGTGTTGTGTGAGTTTATCATCAGATTAAAACAAATTCATGACGATTTGTCGTTAGTGTTGTGTGAGTTTATCATCAGATTAGAACGAATTCATGACGATTTGTCGTTAGTGATGTGTAAATTTATCATCATATTAGAACGAATTCATGACGATTTGCAGTTAGAGTTGTGTGAGTTTATCATCAGATTAGAACAAATTCATGACGATTTGTAGTTAGTGTTGTGTGAGTTTATCATCAGATTAGAACGAATTCATGACAATTTGTAGTTAGTGTTGTGTGAGTTTATCATCATATTAGAACAAATTTATGACGATTTGTTGTTAGTGTTGTGTGAGTTTATCATCAGATTAGAACAAATTCATGACGATTTGTAGTTAGTGTTGTGTGAGTTTATTATCATATTAGGACAAATTTATGACGATTTGTTGTTAGTGTTGTGTGAGTTTATCATCAGATTAGAACAAATTCATGACGGTTTGTAGTTAGTGTTGTGTGAGTTTATCATCAGATTAGAACAAATTCATGACGATTTGTAGTTAGCGTTGTGTGAGTTTATCATCAGATAAGAACGAATTCATGACGATTTGTAGTTAGTGTTGTGTGAGTTTATCATCAGATTAGAAAACGTTCATGACGATTTGTAGTTAGTGTTGTGTGAGTTTATCATCAGATTAGAACACATTCATGACGATTTGTAGTTAGTGTTGTATGAGTTTATCATCAGATTAGAACAAATTCATGACGATTTGTAGTTAGTGTTGTATGAGTTTATCATCAAATTAGAACAAATTCATGACGATTTGTAGTTAGTGTTGTGTGAGTTTATCATCAGATTAGAACAAATTCATGACGATTTGTAGTTAGTGTTGTGTGAGTTTATCATCAGATTAGAACAAATTCATAACGATTTGCAGTTAGTGTTGTGTGTGTTTATCATCAGATTAGAACAAAATCATGACGATTTGTAGTTAGTGTTGTGTAAGTTTATCAGGATTCATCAATGGTTTATAGATTGCTCAGGATTCATCAATAGATTATTAATTTATCAGGATTAATCAATGGTTTATGGATTTACCAGAATTCATCAATGGTTAATGGATTAATCAGGATTCACAGTTAGTGATGAAATTTCTTGAACTTGATCGCGATTCACATTCGGTGGTCTGTGAAATCAAATACGCTCCACAATCAGTGTTGCGTGAATTAAGAAGGAATTATCAGTAATATTATGCGCATTTAAGAGGGTTGAATATTAGAGGTGTGTGAATTAAAGAACTTGACCAAAAGAGGGTCAGTGAATTTCAATGGGCTTCACCCTGATGGTGTGTGAATGCATCAGCAATTATGTGTGAATTAATGGGGATTCATAATCAATAAAGTGGAAATTTTTTACAATTCAGCATCAGTGCAGATTGAATTGATGAGGATTTCTAATCAAAAGTCTTTTCATTTGTCAGCATGCATCATCTGTTGCGTGTGAATTTAACATGATACATCAGTGGTGTTAGGTTATTGAGTTTCACCATCAGTATGACCAATGGTGTGTTAATTTACGAGGATTTATCATCAATGGTGTTGGATTGCTGATGATGCATCACCAGTAGGTGTCAATATATAAGGATTTATGACAAGTGAAGTGTGAATTAACGAGGATTTTTCATCAGTGAAGTGTGAATGTTAATTTCAATTTCAGTTGTGTGTGAATTTATTGGACTTTACCATAAGAGTATTGTGAATTTCATTAGGCTTTACCCTGAGTGGTGTGTGAATGTATGTGGAATTCATCAGCAGTGAGTTCTGATTTTATGAGGATTCATATAGTGGTAAGTACATTTATAAAAATTCATTATCAGTTGTGTGTATATTTATGAGGATTCAAAGAGTGGTATGTACATTTATAAAGATCCATTATCAGTTGTGTGTATACGTATGATAATTCATCAGCAGTGAATTGGGAATTTATTCGAGTCAGTGTCAGTCTAAACTTCCTTCAGAACTGTCAGTTTATAAAAAAGAAAATGTAAAAGAAAATTCATCAGTGGATTCAGAAGAACCACAGGAAAATGTGATCCAGCTTTATATAATTCTAAAATGTCTTTGATATTATTACCATAAAATTGATAATAAATATTATCTGAATTAAGATGTTTACACAATATGTCATCATCAAATTACTATTAGCAAGTAAAATCAGATGATTACAAAATTATGTTTATGCCAGAAACATTAAGAGACCATGCCAGAGAAAACTAGACATAACTTGAAAATCTTGTTCATCAAGCATTACAGTCCGCACAACCGTAAAACAGTATTTGGGTCGGACTGTGGACACCAAAGAAAGATGTTAATGACATAATCCTTGACCGTAGGAAAACTAGAATGGAGAATCACTTTAAATTTGATAGACATTTAGTTCTAATTTATAATCAGCTGTACAGAAAGTTCCGTTCCTGCAAACGATAAATTCTAAAGTTTGAAACTATTTCTGTGTTAAATTGATCATAAAAAGAATCATACATTTGCATGTTGGCCTCACTGACCAGGTAAAGTTTTCAAATATGATCATGAAAGTTAGTGTGCAATGCAATTATGTTTAGATAGCAAAAAATGATATACATTGCCGTCTTGAAATGTTCTCTTTGTGCCATTTTCACAACAACAATAACTTTTTATGGTGAATCAGGGACATTGTGACATATGGCAACAACCTGTTGTATTCACACTCGGATTTGTATATAGTCCAAGTGTTGAAGATAAAAAGTGCGTCTGGTCCAAAGGTTTAGAAGAACCTGCTATCATGGCAGAGAATAAAAATAAGAACATCGTATACTAAATAGTAAAAAATAAAAATGTATATATTTATGTATTAGTATGACAGTTTTGCACTATCTCACCAATGCACTTCAATGAGAATAAGGAACAGGAAAAGATTTTAATTTAGACCACATGTCAATGTCATTAAAATCAATTATAACAAAATAACATATCTGTCAGGAGTTAAACAAAATGTATGCATTAAACATGTGTGGGGAAAAATCGGTGTTTTAACATGTGTCCTTATTGGGCCATATTCATACAATACAGTACAACGTTATAATATTCCGCGATGTGTATCGATCTGTCTAATAATTATGTAAACACTGGTTTATAAATGATCACATTGGTGTCAGTGCTCTTAGCGATAGGTGCCCTTTGTCAAAAGGTCTGGAATTTCCATCTACCTCCCACAGTGGACCACAGGGGCTCGTATCATAGATGTTTTTATGCTGGAAATCTATGCCAGTCGACTGGTATGCGTTCTACGTTGTGTTTATAGCAGACAATGCAGAACGCATACCAGTCGACTGGCACAGATTTCTGCCCCAAAACATTTAAGATACGAGCCCATGTGATGGTCATGGCACATGTCAGTTCAAAATATATCAGGTTAAGGGTAGGAATCTAAACAAATTTTGATAAATTAACGATTAATTTAGAATGTAAAGACAACTGTTTCTTATCAGCTTCTTATTAACAAATACAATCAGATGTTTACTAAAATCAGAAAGATATCAGAGAACAAAATACAACATGCCTGATTTGATTGAGATCCATGTATTGTAAGAAATGTATGAATAATACGAGTACAATAAGATCCTAGTTTATATAATGTTTACACGTATTTGTTATTATTAAAAGATGATTTACGTTAAATCTGTAGACTTACTATTATCTGACTAAGGAGTTAACACAACATGTGTCTCATCCACTTCTTATTAATTAGTTAAACAGATTTTAATCAACTTATTTTGTTGGTCAGAAAACAAACATGGTCGTTTATCATGTTTATTATCTGATAAAGTTTGTTGCAACAAGTAAAATGTGACTTTATATAAATTTAGAAGTATGTGTTGTCCACTAAACCTGTCTGATTAACACAATGATTTCGTGTTGATTCAGTATCAAGAGCAAAGGAATCAATAAAACAAGTGAAAAATGACCAGTCACACTTGTATTCATATTCTACATCAACAACAAATAAACAGCCTGTTTTGATGTAAGATGTCAACACTTCCATCAACCTGTTTTGTTGTGAGGGTATCAACACTTCCATCAGCCTGTTTTTATGTACGATGTCAACACTTCCATCAACCTGTTTTGTTGTAAGATGTCAACACTTCCATCAGCCTGTTTTGTTGTGAGATGTCAACACTTTAATCAGCCTGTTTTGTTGTGAGATATCAGAAGTGTCACCATCAACTTTTTTTTTTCAAACTAATGTATAAAATATACTTATTATTTGAGACAAATCCAAATATAAATAACAACATAACAAACATTTGTTGTTTTCACAAATTGTTTGACATCAGATCTGTTTAAAATTAATATTTAACTTATAATATAAATAAAGCTTGATCTTATCAACTTCTTATCAACAAATACAATTAGATGTTTACCATAATATCAGAAAACAAAATACAATATGTATCATTTGATTCAGATCCATGTGGTGAGATGTCAGAACTTCCATCAGAACTGTCTTTTTAAACATATTTTAGTAAGAAATGTAAAATATCAATATCAATCGGTTCCTTTTGATAAAACAATTAAAATGAAATCCAATTTGATGTAATTCTTAAAAGTATTTGCTATTATTAAAAGATGATGAACTTTAGATCTGACTATCGAATTTATATTATATGACTAAGGAGTTAACACATAATGTTCTCACCAAATTCTTACGAGCAAGTTAAATCATATTTTAATAAAATATTTTTTGTCATAAAAGACACTTGGTCCTTTATCATGTTTATTATCTGATACAGTTTGATCAGACAAGTCAAATGGTTATCCAACATAAATAAGTAAAAATCAATTTATAACATGTATCATTTGATTCAGACCCATATTGTGAACTGTCAAAACTTCAAACGGAACTGTCATTTGAAACATTTTTGTAAGAAATGTATGAAATTCCAATATTTATATATATTATCTGACTAAGAAGTTAACGCAGCACGCTCTTATCAAATTCTTTTGATATATTGGTTTACCTGATTTAAGTACCTTTAACCATTTATTTGGTAAAGCATATTTTATTTTTTAAATTTCGAACATTAGATTGGATTTTGTTGATACTTTATTAGCTATCATATCTTAAGAAATGTTACAATTCTGGTCAATAATATCATTCATATGAATAATACCCTCTTTTATCCATTCTGTAAAACTAAACCTTTTCCTTGAAACTTTATCAGTTTGTTTCCCATAAGATTTGTTTTTCATCAGTCTTATCTCTGCTTCATTTTACTTTTTCTTGTTTACCTTCCCATATAGAATACACATTACAGTTTTAAACTCTTGAAGGTTTGGTTTGAGATGATATTTTACAATTGCTATTTTACCTATCATTGTAAGATTTCTCGTTTTCTAGTTACTTAATGTTTTTTTTTTTACATTTTCGTATTATTTTTCATCTTATCGAATTCGTATTCAATCAAATTTCAAAACAATGTTGGTCCTTTATAATGTTTAGTATCTGATAAAGTTTGATGAAACAAGTAAAATGAGACTTGCATAGACAAATCCATGGAATATTAGTATACCTTGATTCCTTTCGAGGAGACAAATCCTAATACATATATAATATAACAAGTATTTGGTTTCATTTTAAACAATGTTTTGCCTTACTTATGTTTTAATAATAGTATCTGACTTAAAATATAAACACATCTTGTTCTAGTCAACTTCGTATTAACAAATTCCATCAGATGTTAACAATACAAAATGTCAGTAAACCAAATAAAACATGTAGTATCTGATTCTGTTCCATATCTTGTATACATTAACAGCAACTACACAACATGTTTGTTGATGGATTTGCTTCGTTAGATGGCGAAATCAACACTATCCTAGTAAATACAATTGTATTGTGAACCTCAAACTTTAACACAACTCGTCTACGTCTTATTAAACAGATATAATCAAAGTTTTATAAAATATTTGTGTTGTCAGAAAACAAAATAAGTTATTCAGTGCAACAAGACAAGTACAATGAGACCCCACTTTTGATAATCTAACACATATTTGTTGTTGATCAAGCCTGTCTGATTAAGAACATGATTGTGTGGTATTTAAGAATAAACAGGAGTAAAATCGGATCTAAATAGGAATCATACATTTGCAATTTGGCCTCACTGACCAGGTTAAGTTTTCAAATATGATCATGAAAGTTAGTGTGCAATGCAATATGTTTAGATAGCAAAACAATAATATACATTTCCGCCTTGAAATGTGTTTTATGAACATGAAGATTGTTTTATGTATGTTTGTTGTGGGTAGTTTCTGTTTGACAGCCTGTATATTCATATCCATACCAGACAAAGGACCAAGACTTGTTGTAATGGTTACAAATATTTCTTTTCGCTCAAACTTTTCCATTAAATTTAAAATAAAAAATGAGTTGAAAAGCATCTGATTTTTATTTGATCACTTGATAGATAGATGTCAACATTTTCTGGTTCCAGAAAAGGTACAACATGTACACGTACAAAATAATTCATCATGCTCTGTTCTTATTTTGACCAAATTTTATGGAAACATGTGCCATTTTCATGTTCCTTTATGTTGCCATTAATAAACAATAAAGAAATATAGCACCATTTTAACTTTCGGAAATCAAATCTAGCAATGTCTAGGCTATACATGAAGATACTAGTGTGATAGTGAAACATGTTAACAGTGCATTACACAAACATGTACACTAAGCTAAACTTGTAACCTACTGGCCTATTAAATGGTAATATTCTCCCATTTTCTAATTTACATGATTAAGTACTATCATGGTGTAGATATGTACAACAGACAAAACTGTTTTTTTTAACAATATACATTATAATATTTGTTATGGCAACCAACTTAAAATAGTGGAGAAAGGACTATATTTTTCTTTATCAGGATCTATCACTTAAGTACAATTAAAATAATGTATAAAGTTTGTGTATCAATTGATTCTTTTAGATGTGAAATATACAAATACAATATCAAAAGGACTTGTTGATTTCAAAATATTGTTTGACATCAGATCTGTTTTAATAATAATATTTTTCAAACTTAGAAAATAAACACAACTTCATCTAATCAACCTCTTATAAAATGTAAAATCAAATGTTTATCATAAAAAAAACAGAAACTAAAAACAACGTGTTTCATTTGATTGAGATCCATTATGTGAACTGTCAGAACTTCCATGAGATGTTATTCGAAACATCTTTTGTAAGAAATGTATGAAAACTATTATCAATGATTTCCTTTCGATGATTAAGATTATACCTGTAAATTTAATATTGTCTGATTAAGGAGTTAACACAACATGCTTTTTATTCAGACATGTTTATCAGATTTTAATGATATTATCTTTAATTTTAGAAACCACACTTGGTCCTTTATTATGTTTGTTTTGTGATAAAGTTTGATGATACAAGTGAAATGAGACTTGCATAGACAAATCCATGGAATATTAGTATACCTTGATTTCTTTTTTCACAATTATATCTATATTCTACATTAGCGACTAATAAACCACCTGGTTTTATTGTGAAATATTATAACTATTTTTTTTCAGTTTTGTTCAAAATAATGTATAAAGTAAAATCACAAAATACTGAACTCCGAGGAAAATTCAAAAGGAAAGTCCTCAATCAAATGGCAAAATCAAAGTTCAAACACATCAAACGAATGGACAACAACTGTCATATTCCCGACTTGGCACAGGCATTTTCTTATGTAGAAAATGGTGGATTGAACCTGGTTTTATGGCTAGCCAAACCTCTCACTTGTATGACAGTCGCATCAAACCCCACCATATTGACAACGATGCGCGAACAAAACAAACAGACACAATTGGTAAAATGTCAAAATAGGATTACAGCAGTCAACATTGTGTTATCATCTTAATCACTATAAAACAAACAAATGTTACGAAGAAGCACAAAAGGGGGCATACATCAAATTTAATATCCTCATTATGCTTATATCATACGATTTTATTTATCTATGTAAAATCCACCAATAAGGATGGAAGGTTTTAAGTACTGGCGTAAAATCGCGCGTTTGAAATTCGTACAGGTAGACATAAAATAATTTTGTCGTTCAAGGTATAAAGAGATACATAAACACAGAGTCACGCAAAATGGACATCACAAAAACAGACCCAGCAGCAAAAGCAACATTAACAAATAAAATAATAGTGTGGTTAAAATCATGACGGGACACATAAGTCCGAGTCACGTCAAACGTATATCACAAAAACAGACTCAACAGCAAAAGTGATATCAATGAATAAAACAATTTTGTCGTTCAAAGTATGACAGAATACATACGCACAGAGTCACGCAAAATGGACATCACAAAAACAGACCCAACAGCAAAAGCAATATCAACAAATAAACTAATAGTGTGGTTCAAATTATGACGGATACATAGTACAGAGTAATGTCAAATGTATATCACAAAAACAGACTTAACAGTAAAAGTAATATTAAAAATGAAATAATTTTGTCGTTCAAGGTATGACGGGATACATAAGCACAGAGTCACGTCAAATGGATATATCAAAAACTGAGCTTAACAATAAAAGTAGTATTAATTAAGACAAATAAAAGAATACTATAACACGTTATTAAGATGATAAACAACGTCACTACGCAAAATCTATACTTCAAGACCATCGTGTATTATTTGTGAAGTTGATACGGAATATTTATCAACATGTTCTTGGTACCTTCCGATGAACTTTTTAGAAAAAGGACAAGACGTTCTTTGACATACCTCTGGTTCATCAAATTTCTGCTCAGACACTGGTGATGTTTTACACAGTCTGATAAGAGCTACAAGCTCTTGAATACCGAATAAGTTGGGAAATGTATATCCCATATGCAGGTGAAGTAGGTATATTGCTACTAAGTTGGTGGAAATAGATAATTTCAAAATTAAAATCGTCTCGTTTGTCTTGTAGATTCTGATACTGAGATGACCGTGTATGTCAAATTCGAGGTCTTAGTCTACAAATGAGGCGAAGGAAGCCGTTTCTGTTGTTTCTTTAATTTCTAGTTCAGGTGGACATATTAATGGAACCAAATCAAAAGAGTTTGGATTGTTAATGGAAAGAACATCATCAATATATCTGAATATGAAATTAAATGACCTGGCTTCTTTGATCCTCTTGTTTTGACAAGTGTCTGAAGGAACTCCGATTCATATGAAAATAAGAAGAGGTCGGCAAGGAGAGGCGCACAGTTCGTTCCCATAGGAATGCCGACAATTTGTTGAAAAGTCTACCTCCAAATTCAACAAATATGTTGTCAATAAGGAACTCCAGCATACTGATCACTTGTTCCTCTGTGTAGCATGTTTTACCCTTTTGTTCGCTATTAACAAAATATGCCTTATGGTATCCCAAAGTAATAAATTTATAGCGTATGCTACCATTTTATGATGAAAAGCATTGTGGATTATTTCTTTTAGACGGTTTTCAATTTCACATGGGGAATGGTGGTATACAAGGTAGAAAAATCAAAAGTTTTGATAGAACTAATTTCAGAAAAGACCGAGATTTAAAATTATCCAGAAGTTCTTTAGAGTTTTAAGAATCCACATATGGTTAATACCACTACGCGAGTAAACCGTTTCACAGTATTTCTGAAGACCCTCTTTCACTGCGGACAGAATTTTAGTCAATCTAATGGACAATTCTTTAGTGGAACATGCAGATGAGCCGGCAATGTACCGTTGTTTGTACGGAATTTTGTGAAGTTTAGGTATCCAATACAAACAAGGTAAGTCCTCCGATTTGTTGTTCAATGCAATGTTAATTGAAGCCATGAAGGACTTATGATTCGCCAAAATCTCATCCTTGTCAAATGATATGTTTTTGTATGTGGGATTACCTGAGTGCTCATTTATTCCTAATTCTTTGACAAGACACTCGTAGTAATACGATTTACATACAAAGACAATATTATTTGAAGCTTTGTCCGCAGGAACAACAACATACTTATCTTGAAGAGATGATAGACATTTCACTGCCTCTTTGTCTCTGAAAACGGACTTTGGTCGATCATTCACACAGTTTTTAACTTATGAATACAATTTGTGTATCAATTAATTCTTTAAGATTAAATATCAAAATACAAATACAATATAACAAGTATTCATTGATTTCATTTTTTTTTTTAATATTAAATTTGTTTAAATGATAGTATCAAACTTATAACGTAAACACGACTGTTTTTCATCATCTTCTTATAACAAAATGACATCAGATGGTTATCAAAACAAAAATATCAGAAAACAAAATAGAACATACATCATTTGATTCAGATTCATTTTGTCAAATGTCAGAACTCCTTCAGAACTGTCATTTGAAACTTTTTGTAACAAATGTATATAATTAATATCAATTAGTTCTTTTAATAAAACGGGTGAAATAAGTTCCTATTTTATATAATGTTTAAGAGTGGTTGGTATTCGTAGAAGATGATTTACAGTAGATCTGTAGAATTGATATAATCAGACTAAGGAGTTAACACTACATGTTCTGTAAGTAAGTTTAATCAGATTTTGATAGAATTATATTTTTTCAGAAAACTCTCTTGGTCCTTTCTCATGATAATCATCTTACAAAATTTGATGAAACAAGTAAAATAGACTTTAAATATACTAAGAATCCGTTAGAACAGGAACATATAGTTCTAATGTATAATCTCATGTAAAGAGATTTTCGTTCCTGCAAACAAAACATTCTAAAGTTTGAAATTGTTTCTGACATAAATTGATCCAAAAGGAATCATACTTTTGCATTTTGTTCTCACTGACCAGGTTAAGTTTTCATATATTATCATGAAACGTAATGTGCAATGCAAATATGTTTAGATAGCTTAACATAATATACATAACCGCCTTCCAAGTGTGTTTTATAAACATAAATATTGTTTAATGTATGTTTGTCATGGTTAGTTTGTGTTTGACGGCCTGTATTTTCATGTCCATACCCGACAAAGGACCAACACTTATTGTAATTCTTATAAACAATTCTTTTCGCACAAACTTTTCCATTAAATTTTATAAGTTAAAAGCAACAAAACACTGAACTTCAACAAAAGTAAACGCCAACATACATAGTAAGGGACTCTTTGATTACAACTGCCATATTCCTGACTTGGTACAGGACATTTTCAGAAAAAAAGGTGGGTTGAACCTGGTTTTATGGCTAGCCAAACCTCCCAGTCATATGACAATGTTTAAAAACAGCTAAAATGTTAAAGACAAATATTCATAGGTTATAATTCTCCTTTTCGAGATATCTGATTTTTAAAATATGGCTGACTCTAATGTTTAACTTAAATTTAGCTTCGGTATTATTTTAGCCTCAAATCGAAAGAAAAAGAAAGGAAACCGAAAATCTGCTAAAATGTTGGTAATAACTGTTTATGAGCTATTGAAGTCTTCATTGAAAAGAAAAAATTGGTGATGTGGGACAAAAAAATTTACCCAGTATCTTAGGGAAAAAAACAAGAAGTCACAACATCTGACGAGCATTTTTTAATTTCACCTGACTACATCCGAAAAAAAAAATAATATGTTAAACTATTATACGTAATACTGTGAGCATTGCTAAAATAGACCTCCTTCAAAAAAAAAAAAAAAGAAAAAAACCTGAACACAGTGATAATTTACGCAAAAACAAGAATAACTATTAAGGCTTCCTGAAGTTCAACTAAGTTTATGGCCTTGATTTTTGAACTAATGAAATTCTGTAACCGTCTAATGTATGACAAATGAACAGTTTTCAACGATTTTTCAAGGAATAAAATTCCATAAATTCGCAATGTCATATCAGAAATTTATCAAAAACAAAAATGAGCTAATTTTGATACATAAAAACAAGTCGCCGAAGCGTCATAAAAACTGCGTAAAGCGTTTGTTAGTTATTGTCCGAAAACTGGAAAATCCACTCTGTTAATTAATAGATTCCCAATACTCCAAAAAGTGGAATAAGAAATTTAAAAAAAAAAAAAGAAAAAAGGAACGTATGGCAATATATATAAACAATTTATCAAAGTTTCATAAAAATTGCTCAAAGCATCTTCGGGTAATAGTCAGAAAGGTGGCAAGTCTCCCCATTTTATTAATAAAACAGATTTTAAACAAATTATTTTGTTGGTCAGAAAACAAACTTGGTCGTTTATCATGTTTATTATCTGATAAAGTTTGTTGCAACAAGTAAAATGTGACTTTATATATACTAAGAAGTATGTGTTGTCCACTAAACCTGTCTGATTAACACAATGATTTTGTGTTGATTCAGTATCAAGATCATAGGAATCAATAAAACATGTGAAGAAAATTACCAGTCACACTTGTATTTATATTCTACATCAACAACAAATAAACCTGTTTTGATGTAAGATGTCAACACTTCCATCAACCTGTTTTGTTGATAGATGTCAACACTTCGATCAGCCTGTTTTGTTGTGAGATGTGAACACTTCCATCAGCCAGTTTGTATCAGAAGTGTCACCATCAAACATTTTTTTTTTTTTTTTTTCAAACTAATGCATAACATATACGTATCATTTGAGACAAATCCAAATATAAATACAACATAACAAACATTTGTTGTTTTCACAAATTGTGTGACATCAGATCTGTTTAAAAATTGATATTTAACTGAAAATATAAACACAACTGGATCTCATCAACTTCTTATAAACAAATGAAATTAGATGTTTACCATAATATCAGAAAACAAAATATATATTATTTGATTCAGGTCCATGTGTTGAGATGGCAGAACTTAAATCATAACTGTCATTTGAAACATATTTTTAGTAGGAAATGTGTAAAATATCAATATCAATCGGTTCGTTTTGATAAAACGATTAAATTAAGATCCAATTTGATATAATTCTTAAAAGTATTTGCTATTATTAAAAGATGATGAAATTTACATTTGACTGTCGAATTTATATTATATGACTAAGGAGTAAACACATACTGTTCTCAACAAATTCTTATGAGCAAGCTAAATCATATCTTAATCAAACATTTTTTTGTCATAAAAGACACTTGGTCCTTTATCATGTTTATTATCTGATACAGTTTGATTAGACAAGTCAAATGAGTATCCAACATAAATAAGTAAAAATCAATGTATAACATGTATCATTTGATTCAGACCCGTATTGCGAACTGGCAAAACTTCAAACGGAACTGTCATTTGAAACATTTTTGTAAGAAATGTATGAAATTCCAATATTTAAATATATTATCAGACTAAGAAGTTAACACATCACGCTCTTCAAATTCTTATGATTTTATTGGTTTACCTGATTTAAGTACCTTTAACCATTTATTTGGTATAGCATATTTTAGTTTTGAAATTTCAAACATTACATTGGATTTTAAGGATACTTTATTAGTATAATACCCTCTTTTTTTCCATTCTGTAAAAACTAAACCTTTTCTTTGAAACTTTATCAGTTTGTTTTCCCCCATAAGATGTGTTTTTCGTCAGTCTTATCTTTGCTTCGTTTACCCTCCAATATACAATATACTTTACAGTTTTAAACTCTTGAAGGTTTGGTTTGAAAAGATATTTTACAATTGCTATTTTACCTATCATTGTAAGATTTCTCGTTTTCGAGTTACTTATCATTTTTTCGTATTTCTGTATTATTTTTCAGCTTATCGAATTCGTATTCAATCATATTTCAATAGAATATTTTTTGTCAGAAAACACAGTTGGTCCTTTATGATGTTTATTATCTGATAATATTTGATGATACAAGTAAAATGAGACTTGCATAGACAAATCCAGGGAATATAAGTATACCTTGATTTCTTTTGAGGAGGCAAATCCTAATACAAATATTATTATCAGAGAACAAAATTGGTCCTTTATCGTGTTTATTATCTGATAAAATTTGACGAGACAAGTAAAATGAGACTTGCATAGACAAATGCATAGAATATTTGTAGATCTTGATTCCTTTTAAGGAGACAAATCTTATACAAATATAATATAACAAGTATTTGGTTTTATTTCAAAAATTGTTTGACAGAGGATCTGTTTAAATAATAGTATCTGACTTAAAATATAAACACAACTTGTTCGTGTCAACTTCTTATTAACAAATTCAATCAGATGTTAACAATCAAAAAAAAAAAAAAAAAAATGTCAGTAAACCAAATCAAACATGTAGTATCTGATTCTGTTCCATATCTTGTATATTCTACATTAATGGCAAATACACAACATGTTTGTAGGTGGATTTGCTTCGTTAAATGGCGAAATCAACACTGTACTAGTAAATACAATTTAATCGTGAAATGTATAAACTTGTAGAACTGATCTTATCTGACCTCAAACTTTAACACAACTCGTCAACTTCTTATTAACAGGTAAAATCAAAGTTTTAAAAATATGTTTTTGTCAGAAAACAAAATAATTTTTCAGTGCAACAAGACAAGTACAATGAGATCCCACTTTTGATAATCTAACGAATATTTGTTGTTGATCAAACCTGTCTGATTAACAACATGATTGTGTGGTATTTCAAATACAGAGGAGTTAAATCGGATCTAAATAGGAATCATACATTTGCATTTTGGTCTCACTGACCAGGTTAAGTTTTCAAATATGATCAAGAAAGTTAGTGTTCAATGTAATTATGTTTAGATAGCAAAAATAATATAGATTTCCGCCTTGCAATGTGTTGTATGAACATGAAGATTGTTTCATGTATGTTTGTTGTGGGTAGTTTCTGTTTGACAGCCTGCATATTGATATCCATAGCAGACATAGGACCAACACATGTTGTGATGGTTACAACTTTATCCTTTCGCTCAAACTTTTCCATTAAATTTAAAATAAAAAAGTGAGTTGAAAAGCATCTGATTTTTATTTGATCACTTGATGGATAAATGTCAACATTTTCCGGTTCCAGAAAAGGTACAATATGTACATGTAAAATATAACTCATCATGCTCATATTCTAATTTTGACCAAATTTTAGAGAAACGTGCCATTTTCATGTCCCTTTGTGTTGCCATTAATAAACAATAAAGAAATATAGCACCAGTTTAACTTTCGGAAATCAAATCTAAGAATGTCTAGGCTATACATGAAGATACTAGTGTGATAGTGAAACATGTTAACAGTGCATTACACAAACATGTACAGTAAGCTAAACTTGTAAGAAAGCACAACAAGAGAATTGTTTAAAATGCCGAGGGGGAATTTAATTTCTTTCTGCAGTTGTGTAATGCTACAGGTACCTATGGCTTCTTACAAAGCACACACATTGTACATTTATTGATCTTAAGATTCGTCATCCATTTCTGAGGGAAGGTCTTTAAGGATGGCAAACTTATCATACCTTTTTCCTTTTCATCCATTTTAATCCTACTTTAAAAGAAAATGTAATATCCAAAAGGTAGAAACATTTCATATAAAAACATTGACACAGAAAGCTTAAACTGCTATGAAAATGAATGATGCTTATGGTTCATTGAATTAGTTATGCCTCTTCGTGACCAATAGTGCTGACGCTGGTCTTAATCACTATTAATCAATCAATTCATTTACAGCTCTAAACTCAGTCTTGAGTAACGTGTCGCTACAAGACCAAAATATCTCATAACGACAAGTTATTATGAAAGACAGTTAAGAAGATCTGGATTATACAATAGATACATATATTAAAAAAAATGCAAACGTACGTTAAAATTGTAAATATATAATGTCATGTTCCACGAGATCTTGAGTTTAATAGTGAATGAATATGTAGCAAGATGATAGGTCATGGTATATATTTTCCATGTGATCTGACGCTAAGAAAATTTTGATATTTAATTTTAAATGCAATGTTCCAAATTCAAATTCCAAGAAAAACTTATAACACATTATTTTTGTTTTTGTTTAAACTGTTTGATGATGCATCAGATGGCACTGACTAAGAGGGGGCAATCAGAAAAAAAGATATCAATTTGAAGTTGAACTTAATCTAATGAATATGAAACATTAATTTAGAATCTCCTAAAGATGCATTCATATGTATAGTACGTTTTTATTAAGACAGAGTCTATACCATGTAAGGAAAAGTATGTGGAATGATCCGAATCTAAAATTTCTGCATAATGCAAATCAAATAATGAGCGCCTGATACACCTCTCGCCCTTTTGCTCATCTTTATGCTTTAAGGATGTACTCAGGTGAAATTAAAAAACTGGAATTTAAAATTGATATTTTAAACCAAAAGTGTAAAGGAACAAAACAAGCTAAAAATATTAATAGGTTAAGGAACTCCTTTTCGAGATATCTGAGTTTTAAAAAGGGCGGGAAAAACTGTCTAGGACTTTTACCTTATATTTTGCACTGGCATTATTTGGCATTATTTGGTCTCAAATTGTAAAAAGAATTCTATAATCATCTGAAATTTTGTAATGACCTTTTATGAGCTATTAGAGTCTTCTATGAATGAAAAGTGGGTGATATGAGGCAAAAATAGTTTATCCTGTACCTTAGGAATAAAACTCAAGTAGTCCAAGTAGTCCGAACATCGAACATGTAAATTTCACTCGACTACTATGTTTAACTGATAATACTATGATTACTGCTCAAACAGACCCCCCTTTTTTTAACCAGAAAAACTATGCACACAAAACATATAACATGCATATTTTGGAACTATTCAGGCTACCTCAAGTTCAACCAAGTTTGTAGCCTCGATTTTTAAACGAATGAAATTCTATAACCGTCTAAAGTATGAAAATGGACAGCTTTCAACAATTTTCCAAAGAATAAAGTTTCATATGTCATATCAAAAATTTGTAAATCTCAATTACTATAGAAACAAACAAATATGTCAACAAAGAAAAACAAAATGACATATAGACAAGGCACATACGCAACATTAAAACACAAAAATAGAAATGACAACAGCACAACAACACAATGGCGGGATGTACAAATACCAATCCACGTCTAAAGGATATTACCAAAATGGACCAAGCAGTAAACGTTAATAATTTACAAAGACAAATAAAAGAACACTATAACACGTAATCAAGATGATAAACAACGTCAGTACGTATAATCTATACATCAAGACCATAGTGTATTATTTGTGAAGTTTATACGAATATTTATCAACAAGGTCTTTGTATCTTCCGATGAACTTTTTTTAGAAAAAAAAGGAGACAATTCCCAAAGTGTCATGCAAATTGGAGAACGCGTCTTTGAGTTATTGTCTGAAGTGTGGATGACGGACGGACATTCTGTCGGACAATGGTATACCATAATACGTTCTGTAAATGGGCGTATAAAAATCACAGATAGCACACAAAAATATATGAATGAGAGTGTATATGCCAGACATGCAAGAAGGGTCCTGCAAAAAAACAAACAGATAGAACTTGAAATATATGTGTATTGTAGTTATGTTTTACATAATATTCGAATTGATCTTATTCAAAATTCTTGAAAAGGTCTTTCAGCAAAAAACGTGTACATACATTTATGATTTAAAAGTTCTTTTATTTCAGACGACTGAACAAGATAAAAGAAAACACGCATCAAACTGTAACCAGTTTAGGACCCTCAAAGTGACCAATGGTGCATTTCAATATCTTTCAAGTTATGTTTTGTATAACTGGATTTATAATTTTATGTACATGTACCTATGATAACTTTTCAGGATAATTCTGTGCATGTTTGTACCTTATAGTAATATATGTTTAAGGCAAACAAAACAAAAACGATCAAATATCATATGTACCGGTAATTATTTGTTTCCTTGAAAAACATATTTTTGAAGCAATTGAAATGCCAAAGTTTGAAGCAGGGTTTATATTTTATAATTTATAAAGTGTTGTATATTAAGTGTTAAAATTTCGAAGTTCTAAACTGTTAAAGAGTATTGGAAAATGGAACAATTTATATTTAAAATCTAATCAAAGGGTTTTCTTTAGAAATATCTTCAGATAAAAGAAATACAAAATATATATCAATTTAGTGTGTCGTTGGTAAATTTGGATAGTCTTTTTTGGTTTGTTCCAAATTTTATTGATCAAATAAACAAATAGTTTTAATATTCAGACCGAAACCAAGTATTTGTCACATTTTATGTTTCCGGTTATCCATCTTATGAAATAAGGAGATGTGATATGATTTCCAGTTAGACAGCTATCTACTATAGTTGTCTTTTTGCCATTTTCACAACAGTTACTTTTTAGAGTGAATAAGGTTCATTGTGACATATAGGAACAATCTGCTGTATCCACATTTTTATATGGTACAAGTGTTGAAGATAAGAAGTGCTTCTGGTTCCAAAGGTGTAAAAGAACATGCTATCATGGCATTTAATAAAAATAAGACGATGTGGTATGATCCACCACCAGAGACGTTAACAACTATTGTCAAGAAGAGTAATGGCTAAATAATTTTTAGAACTTTTTTTTTCTTGAGATGCACTATCTCACCCACGCATACCAGTCGACTGGCATATATTTCCGCCCAAACACATCTATGATACGAGCCCCTGTGCATGGACAAGATCTATGGTCACATTACACAAAAAAACAAATACAATATATAACAAAAATTCGTAGATTTAAAAAAAAAAGTTTTATATTAAATCTGTTTAAATGATATTATTACACTTAAAACGTAACCACGACTGTTTCTCGTCAACTTCTTATCAACAAATATAATCAGATGCATATCAAAACAAAATGTATCAGAAATCAAAATACAACATATACCATTTGATTCAGATCCATGTTGTGAAATGTCAGACGATTCCATCATATCTCTCATTTATTCATTTTTCTGTCCGAAATTAGAAAAATGTTAATATCAATTGGGTCCTTTTGATAAAACAATTAAATAAAGATCCCATTTGATAGAATTCCTAAAAATATTTGCTATTATGAAAAAGATGATTTACATTATATTTATCTGTACAATTCATATTATATGATTATGTAGTTAACACATAATGTTATCAGCAATGTCTTATTATCTTCAGATAATTTTTGGGTCATAAAAGACATATGGTTCTTTATCATGTTTATTATCTGATACAGTTTGATCAGACAAGTCAAATGATTATCCTACAAAAATAAGTAACAAATAATTTATAACATGTATCATTTGATTCAGATCTATGTTGTGAACTGTCAAAACATCAGAACTTGAAACTTTTTGTAAGAAATATGTGAAATTCCAATATTTATATATTATCTGACTAAACATTCTTTTGATTTTATTGATCTATCTGATTTAAGTTTTTAACCATGCATTTGGTATAGCGTATTTTAGTTTTGAAATTTCAAACATTATATTTGATTTTGAAGATACTCTATTAGATATAATATCTTGAGAAATGTTACCATTCTGGTCAATAATATCATTCATATGAATATATCAATCTCTTATCCGATCTGTAAAACGAAACCTTTATTTGAGACGGTTTCAGTTTGTTTTCCGATAAGATTTGTTTTCTTATGTTTTGTTTGAAGTTCAAATTAAATTCGACATTATTCTAATTTTGTAAATTGAACCAGGACTTAATAATTTCTAAAAGAATTTTGTGTAACATTTTATGTTCCTTATGTCGTTACTACAATACACTTCCCTTTGCACGAATGTGACCTACCGAATTAGACTATTTACCGGATTTGTAATAACATCAGCAACACGACGGGTGCCACATGTGGAGCAGGATATGCTTACCCTTCCGGAGCACCTGAGATCACACCCAGTTTTTGGTAGGGTTCGTGTTGCTTAGTCTTTAGTTTTCAATGTTGTGTCTTCTGTACTATTATTTGTCTGTTTGTCTTTTTATTTTTAGCCATGGCATTGTCAGTTTATTTTCAATCTATGAGTTTGTATGGATTCATAGTAACAGGAAATCCACACCAAATTAATTAAAGTAAAAGTTGGAATTACTTCCCAGTTAGCAAACTTATCTGCTGTTATTCTTTTGACCCAAGCCAATTGCAGTGCCGTTATATACTTGTTATATTTCCTTATTTCTATATTGACCCAAGCTACTTGCAGTGCCGTTATATAATTATCTTTATCTCCTTATTTCTATATTGACCCAAGCTATTTGCAGTGCCGTTATATAATTTCTATATCTGTCATCTTAATATCAGTCGTATCTTTGCTTTATATCGATCGTTTTTCTTTTCTTGTTTACCCTCTTATATAAAATTGTAACTACGAGTTTTAAACTCTTGAATAGATTCATGTGGTAAGTTTGTAACTGAAGCTAAATATGTAAGGTTTGGTTTGAGAAGAGATTTCACAATTGCTATTTTACCTATCATTGTAAGATTTGTCTTTTTACAGTAACTTATTATTTTTTCACATTTTTGTATTATTCTCAGAGTTCAGCTGGTCAAATTCTTGTTTAGACAAGTTCAAGCATATTTCAATAAAATATTTCTTGTCAGAAAACAAAGTTGGTACTTTATCGTGTTAGATATCTGATAACGTTTGCATGGTTTGATGAGAGAATTAATATCGTATAGACAAATGCATAGAATATTAGTATACCTTGATTACTTTGGTGGAGATAAATCCTGATACGAATATAATGTAACAAGTATTTAGTTTTACAGGGGATCTGTTTAAATGATAATATCTGACTTAGAATATGTACAATGAGAATAGAATGAATTTATGTCGACTTGCAATAAACTTGCGGGAAAGATGATATACCGCAAATAAAAGGTATATCATCTTTCCCGCAAGTTTATTGTTTTCTGTTTAGTATTAAATTTTTAATTAAGATCCATTTATTACATCATTCTGTGATCCGTTTATTTGGCAATCGCCAATGGCAGTCAGCAGGGTTTAAGAACATGTGTTGTTCGACCTGTTAATCAAATGCGTTTTGTTAAAATATACTTTTTTCACTTTTTTGGTCTTTTGGAAAAATGTTGTTTGTGCTGTATTTAGACACCTCTTTAGACTTGTTTATATTTTTTCGTTTGGGCTTGTATTATATGTGCCTTCGGGTTTATATGATCCGTTCATCCTATTTTGACTCCTCAAAATTCAAGAGTCTATCCTAAATTGAGGTAAATTGTATGGCTTTCCAAATACTGTTTCGATTCCTAACATCAATGAAGAGATATTAATTGTCGAAATCCGGATATTGTGTACAAAAACCTTTGCACCTTTTGTTTGCGGTATATCATCTTTCCCGCAAGTTTATTGTTTTCTGTTTAGTATTACATTTTTAATTGAGATCCATTTATTACATCGGTGATCCGTTTAGTTGGCAATCGCCAATAACAGTCAGCAGGGTTTAAGAATATTTGTTGTTCGACCTGTTAGTCAAATACGTTTTGTTAAAATATACTTTTCCACTTTTTGTCTTTTGGAAAATGTTGTTTCTGCTGTATTTAGACACCTCTTACAAGAAATTTGTTTTGCATGCACACGTATAAAATTGCGGTTTTTTTTTCAACGCAATCATAGGTTTGAACGTTGTTTTCAATTTAGACTTGTTTATATATATATATATATATATATATATATATATATATATATATATAAACTGTTTCTCACAGAATCATCACACCACTGCATAAGTTTTGGGTGAATTTAAGATATATTCACTATCAGTTTTGCTTGAATTCAAAGCGGTTCAGCATCAAGGGTGTATATATCAGCATAGTGTGTGAATTCTTATGGGTTCACCACCAGTAGTTAGAAATCATGAGGATTCAATCAGTGCTGTGTGAATTAATGAGGTGACATTATCAATGAAGTGTGAACATACTACAATTCATCATTCATATTTTTAATGTATGATGATTCATCAGTAGAAAATGGTAAATTTTGAACTCTTCCTTAGTAGTGTGTGAGTTTATTAGGATTCATCAACAGTGGTGTATAAATGTGTGATGTTTTTCATCATTGAAATATGACGTTTTCAGGATTGATAATCATTGATGTGTGAATTTTTATTTTTTATTTTTAATTAGTGTTGTTTAAATTTAAGAAGATTTATCATTCAGTGGTGTTTAAATTCATCAGTGAAGTGTGAATTTATCAGAATTCTTAATCAGTTATGTGTGATTTTAACAGGGTTTAACTTCAGGGAAGTTTTGATTTATAGTGGTTCATCACTGTCGGTTTGGGAATCTTTGATGATTCGTAATCAGTTCTGAATTGATAAAGTTTGATAATTATTGTTGTGTAAAGTAACGAGGATTCACAATCTGTGATGTGTAAATTATGAAGGATTCACCATCTGTGGTGTGGGAATTACAAAGTGTTCAACATCCATAGTGTGAATTCATGAAGAATTGTAATCAGTGGTATGTACAATAATGAGGTTAGACATCAATGAAGTGTGAATTTATTAGGATTCACCATCAGTGAAGTATGAATTTGATAAAATTCATTATCCTTGTCAGTAGTCTGTGAATTGGTGAGGATTCATCATCAGCGAAGTGTGAATTTATTCTGATCCTCGTAAGTAGTCTGTAAATTGGTGAGGATTTATCATCAGAGAATCGTAAATGTATCCGGATCCTCGTCAGTAGTCTCTAAATTGGTGAGGATTCATAATCAGCGAAGTGTGAATTTATTCTGATCCTCGTAAGTAGTGTGTAAATTGGTGAGGATTCATCATCAGAGAAGTGTGAATGTATCCGAATCCTCGTCAGTAGTCGGTGAATTGGTGAGGATTCATCATCAGAAAAGTGAGAATTTATCCGGATCCTCATCAGTAGTATGTGAACTTATCCAGATCCTCGTCAGTAGTCTGTGAATTGGTGAGGTTTCATATACAGCTAAGTGTGAATTCATCATCAGATAATCGAGAATGTATGTTGATTCATCATCAGTGAAGTGTGAAAGACGAGGATGCATTGTAGGCGTATTGTGAGTTTATCATCAGAATAGTATGAATTCATGACGATTTGTAGTTAGTGGTGCGTGAGTTTATTAGGATTCATCACTGGTTTATATATTTATCAGGATTCATAATTAGTGATGAAAGTCCTTGAATTTGATCGGGATTCACCTCCGGTGGACTGTAAAATCAAATAAGCTCTACAATCAGTGGTACGTGAATTAAAAAGGAATCATCAGTATTGGTGTGTTAAGAGGATTGGTTATCAGTGATGTGTATATTGTAAGACTTTAACAATAGAGGGTCAATGCATTTTAATGGGCTTCACCCTGATGGTATGTGAATGTATCAGGATTCATCAGCAAATGTGTGTGAATTAATGAGAATAAATCATCCGCGAAGTGGAATTTTATTATAATTCATCATCAGTGCAGTCTCAATTGATGAGGATTGATAATAAACAATCTTTTAATTTATCAGCATGCATCATCAGCTGCGTGAGAATTCAACAGCAAATACACAACATCAGCACTATCCTAGTACATACAACTTTATTTTAGAAATATATAAACATCATAAAGATTCATCATTCATATTTTGGAATTTATGATGATTCATCAGTAGTAAAGTTGTAATTTGTTGAAATCATCCAGATCCTCGTCAGTAGTCTGTGTATTGGTGATGATAAATCATCAGCGAAGTGTGAATTCATCCAGATCCTCGTCAGTAATCCGTGAATTGGTGACAATTCATCATAAGCGAAGTGTGAATTCATCCGGATTCTCGTCAGTAGCGTGTGAATTAGTGAGGATTCATCATCAGCAAAGTGTGAATGTATCCGGATCCTCGTCAGTAGTCTGTAAATTGATGTGGTTTCTTCATCAGCGAAGTGAAAATGTATAAGGATCCTCGGCATTGTCTGCGAATTGGTGAAGATTCATCATCAGAAAAGAGTGAATTCATCATCAGAGAAGTGTGAATTATCATCAGAAAAGTGAGATTTTATGTTAATTTTAATTTCAGTTGTGTGTAAATTTATTGAACTTTAAAATAAGAGTATTGTGAATATTATTAGGTTTCACCCTGAGTGGGATGTGCATGTATGGGGCTATATCAGCAGTGAGGTGTGATCTTATGAGGATTCGTACAGTGGAATATAGATTTAAAGATTCATTATCAGTTGTGTGTATACTTATGAGAATTCATCATCAGTGAATTGGGAATTAATTCGGAGTCAGTGTCAGTGTTAACTTCCTTTAGAAATGTCACTTAAAAAATTTAAAAAAAAGAAATGTAAATAGAAAATATATCAATGGATTCAGAAGGACGACAGGAAAAAATGTGATTCAACTTTATATAATTCTAAAATGACTTTGATATTATTAAAATATAATTGACATAAGATCTGTTCTATTAATATTATCTGAATTAAGATGTTAACACAACATGTCGTCATCGAGCAAGTAAAATCAGATGCTTACAAAATTATGTTTATGTCAGAAACCTTAAAAGGCCATGCCAGAGAAAACCAGGCAGAACTTGAAAATCTTGTTCAACAAACATTTTTGGAAAAATGTCTTTTTGAATTGTTTGCACTCTGTATTGTAGGGAAATGTCATTTTTAACAGTCATATTGGGTTATTATGGTTAGACATTAAATGTGACTACTTTTATAGTGGATTACGGTATTATTTTCTCAACAAAACAATCTACAATACAAAAAAAAAAAAAGAAAACATATCCTCAAAGATGACGATGAGCAAATCAAGAAATGATGATACCATATGTTCATATATAAATTAAATTATGGATAAAAATTGTCTGGAAATGGTAATTTGTTTTCAACTTTTCGGTATTTAGACATGCTAAAATGATGCTCTTCGATTTATAGAAGGTTGTGATGTTTTGAAGTAAACTTGATAAGAATAAACTGATGTTGCACACTTTGATACAGTTTTAAACATCCTAATATGATTAAACATTTTGTGCTGTTTAGAAACGTATTTACTCACAAGGAGATTGTAGAAAGAGATTGTCTTCAGGTGATATTGAAATCCGAGAAACTTTGACACATTCTGTATAGAATTATTTACTAAAGTATAGCATTTATTACTGAGGGATTATTAGTCATACGTTCATGTGTTGTTGATGAGTAGGTAATCTTACAGTCCGTACAACCATAAAGCAGTACTTGGGTCTATCATGGACTGTGGAGTCCAAAGAAAGATGTAAATGTTATAATCCTGGGCATTAGTAGAACGAGAAAGGATAATCACAATGAATCACTTAGAATAGGTACATATAATTTTAATTTATAATTGCCTTCTAGAAAGTTCCGTTTCTGCAAACACGGAATTTTAATGTTATAAATTATTTCTGGGATAATTTGATCCAAAATTGATTACATTTGCATTTTGCCTCAATTACCAGGTTAAGTTATCAAATATGAACATGAAAGTTAGTGTGTAATGCAACCATGTTTAAATAGCTAAAATAATATACATTGCCGCCTTCAAACGTGTTTGATGAACATCAAGACTGTTTTATGTATGTTTGCTAGAGGTAGTTTCTGTTTGACAGGCTGTATTTTTATATCCATACCAGACAAAGGACCAAAACTTATTGTGATGGTACAAACATATCTTTTCGCACAAATTTTTCCATTAACTTTTATATTAAAAATAAGTTGAAAGGGATCGGATTTTATTTGATCACTTGATGGATAAATGTCAAAGTTTTCTGGTTCCAGAAAAGGTATAAAATCTACATGTACAAATATAACTCATCATGTTCATATTCTATTTTTGAAAACAAAATTTAAGGAAACATGTGCCATTTTCCTGTCCCTTTTGTTGGCATTATAGCAATATAGCATCATTTTACTATCAGAAATCAAATCTAGCAATGTCAATGCCCTGCATAAAGATAGTGGTTTGATAATCAAACATGCTTACACTGTATGACACAAACATGTACAGTAAGCTAAATTTGTTAGAAAGCACAACAAGATAATTGTTCAAAATTATGAGGGTCAATTTTATTTTGTCCACAATTGTGTAATGCTTTATGTGCCTATGGCTTCTTAGAAAGAACATATATTGTACAGTCATTGATATTTAGATTCTCCGTCCATTTATGAAGAGAGGTCTTAAAGGATGGGAATCTTATCGTACCTATTTCATTTTCATCCATGTTAATCCTAGTTTAAAAGAAATATGTGAATATCCAAAATGCAGAAAATGTCATATAAAAACATTGAAACAGGAAAAATTAAAATGCTATGAAAATGAATGACGTTCAAGATGTAATCAATGAGTTATATCCTTCATGATCAATGGTCCTCACGCAGGACTTAATCACCATCAATCAATTAATCAATCCTTCAGAGCTCTACATTGAGGCTGGTGGAACTTGTCGCTACAAGATTAAAATATTTTATAAAGACAAGTTATAAGTTAGGACAGTTTAGAAGATTTGGATCAAACAATATATACATGTATTTAAAATGAATGCATACGTACATTAAAATTGTAAATCTATAATGTTTCTGTCATGTTCCACAAGATCTTGAGTTAAATAGTGAATGAACATGTTGTAAGATGATAGGTTATGATATTTATCTTCCATGTGTTCTGTCGCTAAGAAAAGTTTTATATTTAATTTTAAATGCAATGTTCAAAATTCAAATTCCAAGAAAAACATTTAATTATTCTTTTTTTTTTAAATTGTATGATGATACATCAGATGACACTGAGTACGAGGAGGCTATCAGAGAAAGATATCAATTTGAAGTTGAAGTTAATCTACTAAATATGAAAACTTAATTTAGAATCTCCTAAAGGTGCATTTACATGTATACTTTATTTTTATTAAGACGGAGTCTACACCGTGTAAGAAAAGATATATAGAGTGATCTGAATCTACAATCCCTGCATAATGCAAATCAAAATAAAATAAAGAACTGCGCCATGAGCGCATGATTCGCCCGTCGCCCATTTTGATCGTCTTTAGGCTCTAAGGAAATACTCAAGTGATATAAAAAAAAATCTGGAATTTAAAATTGATACTTTAAATCAGAGGTGAATTAGTTAAGAAACAAAATAAGCTAAAAAAAAATATTGATAGGTTATGGAACTCCTTTTCGAGATATTTGATTTTAAAAAAAAAGGCGGGAAAAGGCTGACTAGGACTTTTACCTTATATTTTGCACTGGCATTAGTTGCGTCTCAAATTGTAAAAATAGAAATCTATAATCTGCTGCAATTTTGCTAATGACCTTTTATGAGCTACGAAATAAAAAGTTGGTGATATTGGGCAAAAATAATATTCTATAACCGTCTGAAGTATGAAAATGGACAGTTTTCAACGATTTTTCAAAGAATAAAGTTCCATAACTTTGCAATATCATGTCAAAAATTTATAAAAAAAAAAACAAAAAAAAAAAACAAATTATTTAAATAGATATAGTCGCTAACGTTTCATGGAAACTGCTCAAAGCGTTTTTTAGTTATTGTCCGAAAACTGGAAAATCCCACCTTTTTATGAATAAATTCCCAATACTCCAAAAATTAAAATCAGAATTTGTTTTTCAATTAAAAAGGAACGTATGTCAATAAACATCTATCAAAAGTAAAACAACAAAAATACCAAACTCCATTGAAAATTCAAAACGGAAAGTTCCTTAACAATTGGTAAAATCAAAAGCTCAAACACATCAAACGAATGGAAAACAAATGTTATATTCATGACAGGCATTTTCTTATGTAGAAAATGGTGGATTAAACCTGGTTTTATAGCTAGCTAAACCTCTCACTTGTATGACAGTCGCATAAAATTCCATTATATTGACAACAATGTGTGAACAAAACAAAGAGACATAATAGGTAAAATGTCAAAATAGGGTACAGCAGTCAACATTGTGTTATCATCTCAAACACAATAGAAACAAACAAATATGTCAACAAAGAAAACAAAATGGCAAATAGACAAGGCACGTACGCATCATTGAAACACAAGAATACAACAAATGACAACAGCACAACAACACAATGGCGGGATGTATAAGTACCAATCCCGTCTAAAGGATATTACCAAAATGGACCAAACAGTAAACGTTCATAATTTACAAAGACAAATAAAAGAACACTATATCACGTAATCAAGATGATAAACAACGTCAGTAACTAGAATCTATACATCAAGACCATCGTGTATTATTTGTGGAGTTGATACGGATATTTATCAACAAGGTCTTGATATCTTCCGGTGACCTTTTATAAAAAGGACGGGACAATTCACCAAAGTGTCATGCAAATTGGAGAACGAGTCTTTGAGTTATTGCCGAAGTGTGGACGACGGACGGACATACGGTCAGACAATGGTATACCATAATACGTTCTGTAAAGGGTGTATAAAAATCACAGATAGCACACAACAAAATTTGATTGAGAATGTATATGCAGACATGCACGAAGGATTTCAATCTTCTCCGAAATGAGTCCTGCAACAAAAAGATCGAACTTGAAATATATGTGTATTGTAGTTATGTTTTACATAAAATTCAAATTGATCTTATTCAAAATTCTTGGAAAGGTATTTCAGCAAAATCCGTGTGTATACATTTATGGTTTAAAATTTCTTTTAATTTCAGATGACAGAACAAGATGAAAAAAAAAAACGCATCAAACTGTATCAAGTTTAGGACCCTCAAAGTGACCAATGGTGCATTTCAATATCTTTCAAGTTATGTTTTGTATAACTGGATTTATAATTTTTATGTACATGTACCTATGATAACTTTTCAGGATAATTTTGTACATGTTTGTACCTTATAGTAATATTTTTAAGGCAAACAAAACAGGAACGATCAAATATCATATGTACCGGTAATTATTTGTTTCCTTGAAAAACATATTTTTGGATCAATTAAAATGCCAAAGTTTGAAGCAGGGTTTTATATTTTATAATTTATAAAATGTTGCACATTTAGTGTTGACATTTCGAAGTTCTAAATTGTTAAAGGGTTTTGGAAAATGGAACAATTTATATTTAAAATCTAATCAAAGGGTTTTTCTTTAGAAATATGTTCAGCAAAAAAAAACATACAAACTATATATCAATTTAGTGTGTCCTTGGTAAATTTGTATAATACTTTTTTTTGGTTCTAAATTCTATTGATCAAATAATCAAATAGTTTTATTAATCAGACTGAAACCAAGTATTTGTCACATTTTATGTTTCCCAGTTATCCATCTTATGAAATAAGGAGATGGGATATGATTGCCAGTGAGACAGCTATCTAGTACAGTTGTTGTTTTGCCATTTTCAAAACAGTAACTTTTTATAGTGAACAAGGTTCATTGTGACGTATAGTATCCACATTTGTATACGGTACAAGTGTTGAATATAACAAGTGCTTCTGGTTCCAAAGGTCGAGAAGAAAATGCTATCATGGCATATAATAAAAATAAGACGATGTGGTATGATCCAACACCAGAGACGTTAACAACTATTGTCAAGGAGAGTAATGGCTAGATAATTTTTGGAACTTGTCGCCATCAAGTACATCATTTATGTCTGAATTGTAAAACAAAAATGTATTTACTTATGTATTAGAATGGCAGTTTTATTATTTTTTTTTTTTTTTTTCTTGAGATGCACTTATCTCATCCATGCACTCTAATGAGGTAAAGGCCCATGAAAGGATTTTAATTTAGACCATAACATGTAAATGTCATTAAAATAAATTATTAAAAAATTTAAAAACTGTCAAGAACCAAACAGAAAGTATGCATTATTTATTTAAAACCAGTTGTTGGCATGACACGGGTTATGCTCTTCTCATATATTTTATGATGGTATGATACTAAACCCTAACGGGAGGGATTGTGCCTGATATTCATATGATGAAGACATAATCTTTCAATCAGTTTAATTGAGGTCTGGAGCTGGCATGTCTGTTAACTACTAGTAGTCTGTTGTTATTTATGTATTATTGTCATTTTGTTTATTTTCTTTTGTTACATCTTCTGACATCGGACTCGGACTTCTCTTTAACTGACTTTTAATGTGCGTATTGTTATGCATTTACTTTTCTACATTGGCTAGAGGTATAGGGGAGGTTGAGATCTCATAAACATGTTTAACCCCGCCGCATTTTGCGTCTGTCCCAAGTCAGGAGCCTCTGGTCTTTGTTAGTCTTGTATTATTTTTACTTTTAGTTTCTTGTGTATAATTTGGAGTTTAGTATGACATCCATTATCACTGAACTAGTATATATATTTGTTTAGGGGCCAGCTTAAGGACGCTTCCGGGTGCGGGAATTTCTCGCTGCATTGAAGACCTATTGGTGACCTTCTGTTGTTTGTTCTGTGGTCGGGTTGTTGTCTCTTGACACATTCCCCATTTCCATTCTCAATTTTATTATACATGTCTTGGGGAAAATCTGTAATTCAACATGTGTCCTTATTTGGCCTAATGCATAACAACACAGTACAAAGTTATAATGTTCCGCGATGTGTATCAATCTGTCTAATGATTAGGTAAAACTGGTTTATAAATGATCACATTGATGTCCATGCTCTTATCTAAAGTTAGCCTTGGTAAAAGGGTGTGCAATTTCCATCTCCTTCATACAATGGACCATAGGGGCTCGTATCATAGATGTTGTAAGGCGGATATATATGCCAGTCGACCGGTATACGTTCTACATTGTGTTTATAGCGGACAATGTAGAACGCATACCAGTCGACTGGCATATATTTCCGCCCCAAAAACATCTATGATACGAGCCCCTGTGTATGGATAAGACCTATGGTCATGGGACATGTCAGTTCAAAATATATCAGGCTAAGAGGTGGAGATCTAAACAAATTATGATATAATTACCGAGATGAAGGGCAGGGGCGTGACTCCAAGCAAAAGAAATCAATAGCGTAATGAAATAAAATTGACATGGCAATTAAGAATATATACAGTTTAGAGTAGAGGATGTAAATAGTTTTAAAGATCTTTTAAGTTTAACAATACATGATATAAATGGAGCAAGGCATATCACTGAGGGATAACACTACGGTGAACTAGAAAGGTTTTATCAAGGCCAATAAGTCTATGAATGGTTAAAGGAGGGATATCTCTACCATTTTAGAGATATTTACTGATTCACTTCATTTGGGGAAGGGGCATGATCTGCAGGTAAACATTTTTAGTTGCATTGAAATGGTCTTGTCATGGCAAGCAAGAACATACTGCTAATTCAGAAATGTTTGCAATCAGTAATGTGTTATTTTAACAGGGTTTATCTTCAGGGATGTTTGGATTGACAGGGATTAATCGTTGTCGGTGTGTGAATCTATGATTCGTAATCAGTTCTGAAATGATACAGTTTCATTATTAATGTTGTGTGAAGAAATGAGGATTCATAATCTGTGATGTGTAAATTAGTAAGGATTCACCATCTGTGGTGTGTGAATGTAAAAGGGTTCACCATCCGTACTGTGAATTCATGAGGAATTATAATAACTGGTGTGTACACAAACGAGGTTCAATGAAGTGCGAATTTATTAGGATTCATCCTCAGTGAAGTATGAATTTATCAAAATTCATCATCAGCGGTGCTTGAATTTATCATGATTCAAAATCAAGTTATGAAGAGAGGTCTTAAAGGATGGGAATCTTATCGTACCTATTTCATTTTCATCCATGTTAATCCTAGTTTAAAAGAAATATGTGAATATCCAAAATGCAGAAATGTTATCTTATCTGCATTTATAATTAATGTTGTGTGAATTCATCCGGATCCTTTTCAGTAGTTAGTCAAGTGGTGAGAATTGATCATCATCGAAGTGTGAATTTATACGGATCCTCGTCAGCAGTCTGTGAATTGGAGAGGATTCATCATCAACGAAGTGATAATTTATCCTGATCCTCGTCAGTAGTCTGTGAATTATTGAGGAGTAACCATCAGCGAAGTGTGAATTCATCATCAAAGAAGTGAGAATTTATCTTGATTCATCATCAGTGAAGTGTGAAAGAATGAAGATTCATATCAGTGAAGTGTGAAAGAATGAAGATTCATATCAGCGAAGTGTGAATGTATGCGGATTCATCATCAGTGGTGTGTTAATTCATCAAGATTCGACATTAGCGAATTGTGAATTGACAAAGATGCATGATATGCGTTGTGTGAGTTTATCATAAAAAAAGAATGAATTCATGACGATTAGTTGTTAGTAGTGCGTGAGTTTATCAGGATTTATCAAAGGTTAATGGATTAAGCAGGGTTCATAATTAGTGATGAAATTCCTTGAATTAGATCGGATTCACCTTCGGTGGTCTGTGAGATCAAATATGCCCCACAATCACTTCTGCGTGAATTAAGGAGGAATCATCAGTATTGGTGTGTTTAGAAGATTGATTATCAGTGATTTGTATATCATAGGACTTTACTGATAAAGGGTCAGTGAATTTAAATGGGCTTCACCCTGATGGTGTATAAATGTATCAATTATTGATGTATGGATGGATCAGGATGCCTCAGCAATTGTGTATGAATTAATGAGGATTAAGAATTAGTGGAGTAGAATTTTGTAATAATTCATCACCAGTGAAGTTTGAATTTATGAGGATTGATAATCAAAACACATTAATTTATCAGCAAGCATCATCAGTTGGGTGTAGTGGTGTTAGTTTATTGAGGTTCACCATCAGTATGACCAATGGTATGTTATATATGAGGATTTATTATAAGAGAAGTGTGAATTTACGAGGATGTTTTTATCAGTGAAGTGTGAATGTTAATTTCAATTTCAGTTGTGTGTGAATTAAATTGACTTTAGCATAGGAGTATTGTTAATCTTAATTTGATTTTACCCTATGTGGTGAGTGAATGTATGTGGCATTCATCAGCAGTGACGTTTGTTTTATGGGGATTCATACAGTGGTAAGTACATTTATAAAGATTCATTACCAGTTGCGTGTAAATGTATGAGGATTCTTCATCAGTTAATTGGGAATTTATCAGAGTCAGTGTCAGAGTAAACTTTATTCAGAACTGTCAGTTTAAGAAAAAAAGAAATGTATATAAAAATGATATCAATGGATTCAGAAGGACGACATGAAAAAATGTGATCCAACTTTATATAATTCTAAAATGACTTTGATATTATTAACATATAATTGACATAAGATGTGTTGAATTAATATTATTTGCATTAAAATGTTAACACAACATTTTATCATCAAATTTTTAGTAGCAAGTACAATCAGATGCTTACACAATTGTGTGTACGTCAGAAAGCTTGTAGAATTTTAATGAATAAATATTGCTGTCCAGGAAACATATGAATTTTCAATTATTACTTTTTACTTTTATATTAAATTGGTGGCCATGGTAACAAAGAAAAAAAAAACCCATTTACTTATTGTTATTGCATATATTCATTTTGTATTCACGAAATAATATCATATGAAAGATCAAATTAGTTCAACTTAAATATTTTGAAAAAAAATAAAATTTCATAAATTCCCTATAAAATGAAAACAATTTTTATACAATTTTAGTGAAAAAAAAAAAACAAAACAAAACATATGTGATAAAAATACTTTAAATGATACCGGTTTTATATAATTTGATGCAAAGGAAATCATGTCAATGATGGCTTTATGTCAAAAAATGTCAATTTTGCATGTCTAAAAATGTAGATTTTTGGCATACAAAGGGAAAAGTTTAACTTCTGTGACTTCATATTTAATTCATCATCAATGTTTCATCCGAGAAACTTCAGAATTTAGGGTATCTATCTAGCCACGTGCAAAAACATTAAAAATGTTTTATATATGACCTATGATTGAAGAAAAGTATACTTGTTAAATATCCTACAATTGGACATCTGTCATATTGACAAAATAATCCCAAAATGGTTTTATATTTATCATCTCAAAATTGCTCTGCACTTTTCATTTTTTGTCCGAATTAAACAACCTAAAGTGATTTTTTCATGGACAAATAATCGTTCTAACACAATGCTGACAATCTTTTTGTATAACTGTTTTTAATTAGTTCCTTACTATCCCTAACATGAGTCCTGCAAAAAATAGGATCGATTTTGAAATACATGTGTATTGTGGACATGTTTTACAAACAAACACAAAAATTATCTTATTCAAAATTCTTGAAAAGGTCTTTCAGCAAAATACTGTTGTATACATTTACAGCTTACATTTTTTTTTATTTCAGATGACTGAACACGATGAAAAAAACCCGAATAAAACTGTAACCAATTTAGGACTATCAAAGTGACCAATAACATTTCAATATTTTTCAAATTATGGTTTGTATAACTTGACTTGTGTTATTATTTTTAAGGCAAAAACAAGTAGGAACGATCAAATATCATATTTACCGGTATTCATTTGTTTCTATAAGCACTAGATTTTTGGAGCAATTAAAATGCCAAAGTTTGAAACAAGATTTATATTTTATAATTCATAATATGATGTGTATTTGGTGTTAAAAGTTCACAATTTACAAAATATATTTGAAAATGGAACAATATATATTTAAAACTAATAAAAAAAAAAAAATGAAGGTTTTCATTAAAATATGTCCAGCCAAAAAAAAAAAAAATGACACACTATATGTCAATTTGGTGTGTCCTTGGTAATTTTGTATAGTACTTCCTTTGTTTGTTCTAATTTCTATTGATCTAGTTATAATATTCAGACTTAAACCAAGTATTTGTCATATTTTATGTTGCCCAGTTGCCCAGTTATCCATCTTATAAAATAAGGAGTTGTGATATGATTGCCAGTGATACAGATATCTACCACTGTTTTCGTTGTGCCATTTTCACATCAGTAAGTTTTAGATTTTAGAGTGAATCCGTGTCATTGTGACTCAAAGCAGCAATCTGCTGTAGCTACACTCTGGTTTGTATATGGTCCAAGTGTTGAAGATAAAAGTGTTTCTGGTTCCATAGGTTTAGAAGAACCTGCTATCATGGCAGATAATAAAAATAAGATAATGTGGTATGATTACCATGAGAATACTATCCGCCATCAGGGCGTTAACAACTATATGTCACTGTTCGGCCTTCAACAAAGTCAAAGACCCTTACGGCATAGAATGGTGTTGTCAAGGATAGTATTTTTACAATTTGTCGCCATTAAGTATATCATATATGACTAAATTGTAAAAAAAATGTGTATACTTATGTATTAAAATGGCATGGCTTCAAGCGAAAGAAATCATTTGCGTACTGAAACAGAATTGTCATGGCAATTGATAATATATCCAGTTTAGAGTTGAGGAGGTGATTAGTTTTCAAGATCTTTTAAGTTATATATGATATAAATCGAGCGAGGCATGTCACGGAGGGACAAAACTGTAACCAATTTAGGACTATCAAAGTGACCAATAACATTTCAATATTTTTCAAATTATGGTTTGTATAACTTGACTTGTGTTATTATTTTTAAGGCAAAACAAGTAGGAACGATCAAATATCATATTTACCGGTATTCATTTGTTTCTATAAGCACTAGATTTTGGAGCAATTAAAATGCCAAAGTTTGAAACAAGATTTATATTTTATAATTCATAATATGATGTGTATTTGGTGTTAAAAGTTCACAATTTACAAAATATATTTGAAAATGGAACAATATATATTTAAAACTAATAAAAAAAAAAAAAAATGAAGGTTTTCATTAAAAATATGTCCAGCCAAAAAAATAAAAAAAAATGACACACTATATGTCAATTTGGTGTGTCCTTGGTAATTTTGTATAGTACTTCCTTTTGTTTGTTCTAATTTCTATTGATCTAGTTATAATATTCAGACTTAAACCAAGTATTTGTCATATTTTATGTTGCCCAGTTGCCCAGTTATCCATCTTATAAAATAAGGAGTTGTGATATGATTGCCAGTGATACAGATATCTACCACAGTTTTCGTTGTGCCATTTTCACATCAGTAAGTTTTAGATTTTAGAGTGAATCCGTGTCATTGTGACTCAAAGCAGCAATCTGCTGTAGCTACACTCTGGTTTGTATATGGTCCAAGTGTTGAAGATAAAAGTGTTTCTGGTTCCATAGGTTTAGAAGAACCTGCTATCATGGCAGATAATAAAAATAAGATAATGTGGTATGATTACCATGAGAATACTATCCGCCATCAGGGCGTTAACAACTATATGTCACTGTTCGGCCTTCAACAAAGTCAAAGACCCTTACGGCATAGAATTGTGTTGTCAAGGATAGTATTTTTTTACAATTTGTCGCCATTAAGTATATCATATATGACTAAATTGTAAAAAAAAATGTGTATACTTATGTATTAAAATGGCATGGCTTCAAGCGAAAGAAATCATTTGCGTACTGAAACAGAATTGTCATGGCAATTGATAATATATCCAGTTTAGAGTTGAGGAGGTGATTAGTTTTCAAGATCTTTAAGTTATATATGATATAAATCGAGCGAGGCATGTCACGGAGGGACAAAACTGTAACCAATTTAGGACTATCAAAGTGACCAATAACATTTCAATATTTTTCAAATTATGGTTTGTATAACTTGACTTGTGTTATTATTTTAAGGCAAAACAAGTAGGAACGATCAAATATCATATTTACCGGTATTCATTTGTTTCTATAAGCACTAGATTTTGGAGCAATTAAAATGCCAAAGTTTGAAACAAGATTTATATTTTATAATTCATAATATGATGTGTATTTGGTGTTAAAAGTTCACAATTTACAAAATATATTTGAAAATGGAACAATATATATTTAAAACTAATAAAAAAAAAAAAAAATGAAGGTTTTCATTAAAATATGTCCAGCCAAAAAAAAAAAAAAATGACACACTATATGTCAATTTGGTGTGTCCTTGGTAATTTTGTATAGTACTTCCTTTTGTTTGTTCTAATTTCTATTGATCTAGTTATAATATTCAGACTTAAACCAAGTATTTGTCATATTTTATGTTGCCCAGTTGCCCAGTTATCCATCTTATAAAATAAGGAGTTGTGATATGATTGCCAGTGATACAGATATCTACCACAGTTTTCGTTGTGCCATTTTCACATCAGTAAGTTTTAGATTTTAGAGTGAATCCGTGTCATTGTGACTCAAAGCAGCAATCTGCTGTAGCTACACTCTGGTTTGTATATGGTCCAAGTGTTGAAGATAAAAGTGTTTCTGGTTCCATAGGTTTAGAAGAACCTGCTATCATGGCAGATAATAAAATAAGATAATGTGGTATGATTACCATGAGAATACTATCCGCCATCAGGGGCGTTAACAACTATATGTCACTGTTCGGCCTTCAACAAAGTCAAAGACCCTTACGGCATAGAATGGTGTTGTCAAGGATAGTATTTTTACAATTTGTCGCCATTAAGTATATCATATATGACTAAATTGTAAAAAAAATGTGTATACTTATGTATTAAAATGGCATGGCTTCAAGCGAAAGAAATCATTTGCGTACTGAAACAGAATTGTCATGGCAATTGATAATATATCCAGTTTAGAGTTGAGGAGGTGATTAGTTTTCAAGATCTTTTAAGTTATATATGATATAAATCGAGCGAGGCATGTCACGGAGGGACAAAACTGTAACCAATTTAGGACTATCAAAGTGACCAATAACATTTCAATATTTTTCAAATTATGGTTTGTATAACTTGACTTGTGTTATTATTTTTAAGGCAAAACAAGTAGGAACGATCAAATATCATATTTACCGGTATTCATTTGTTTCTATAAGCACTAGATTTTTGGAGCAATTAAAATGCCAAAGTTTGAAACAAGATTTATATTTTATAATTCATAATATGATGTGTATTTGGTGTTAAAGTTCACAATTTACAAAATATATTTGAAAATGGAACAATATATATTTAAAACTAATAAAAAAAAAAAAAATGAAGGTTTTCATTAAAAATATGTCCAGCCAAAAAAAAAAAAAATGACACACTATATGTCAATTTGGTGTGTCCTTGGTAATTTTGTATAGTACTTCCTTTTGTTTGTTCTAATTTCTATTGATCTAGTTATAATATTCAGACTTAAACCAAGTATTTGTCATATTTTATGTTGCCCAGTTGCCCAGTTATCCATCTTATAAAATAAGGAGTTGTGATATGATTGCCAGTGATACAGATATCTACCACAGTTTTCGTTGTGCCATTTTCACATCAGTAAGTTTTAGATTTTAGAGTGAATCCGTGTCATTGTGACTCAAAGCAGCAATCTGCTGTAGCTACACTCTGGTTTGTATATGGTCCAAGTGTTGAAGATAAAAGTGTTTCTGGTTCCATAGGTTTAGAAGAACCTGCTATCATGGCAGATAATAAAAATAAGATAATGTGGTATGATTACCATGAGAATACTATCCGCCATCAGGGCGTTAACAACTATATGTCACTGTTCGGCCTTCAACAAAGTCAAAGACCCTTACGGCATAGAATGGTGTTGTCAAGGATAGTATTTTTACAATTTGTCGCCATTAAGTATATCATATATGACTAAATTGTAAAAAAATGTGTATACTTATGTATTAAAATGGCATGGCTTCAAGCGAAAGAAATCATTTGCGTACTGAAACAGAATTGTCATGGCAATTGATAATATATCCAGTTTAGAGTTGAGGAGGTGATTAGTTTTCAAGATCTTTTAAGTTATATATGATATAAATCGAGCGAGGCATGTCACGGAGGGACAAAACTGTAACCAATTTAGGACTATCAAAGTGACCAATAACATTTCAATATTTTTCAAATTATGGTTTGTATAACTTGACTTGTGTTATTATTTTTAAGGCAAAACAAGTAGGAACGATCAAATATCATATTTACCGGTATTCATTTGTTTCTATAAGCACTAGATTTTTGGAGCAATTAAAATGCCAAAGTTTGAAACAAGATTTATATTTTATAATTCATAATATGATGTGTATTTGGTGTTAAAAGTTCACAATTTACAAAATATATTTGAAAATGGAACAATATATATTTAAAACTAATAAAAAAAAAATGAAGGTTTTTCATTAAAATATGTCCAAAAAAAAAAATGACACACTATATGTCAATTTGGTGTGTCCTTGGTAATTTTGTATAGTACTTCCTTTGTTTGTTCTAATTTCTATTGATCTAGTTATAATATTCAGACTTAAACCAAGTATTTGTCATATTTTATGTTGCCCAGTTGCCCAGTTATCCATCTTATAAAATAAGGAGTTGTGATATGATTGCCAGTGATACAGATATCTACCACAGTTTTCGTTGTGCCATTTTCACATCAGTAGCTTTTTTAGATTTTGGAGTGAATCAGTGTCATTGTGACTCAAAGCAACAATCTGCTGTAGCTACACTCTGGTTTGTGTATGGGCCAAGTGATAAAAAGTGTTTCTGGTTCCATAGGTTTAGAAGAACCTGCTATCATGGCAGATAATAAAAATAAGATAATGTGGTATGATTACCATGAGAATACTATCCGCCATCAGGGCGTTAACAACTATATGTCACTGTTCGGCCTTCAACAAAGTCAAAGACCCTTACGGCATAGAATGGTGTTGTCAAGGATAGTATTTTTTACAATTTGTCGCCATTAAGTATATCATATATGACTAAATTGTAAAAAAATGTATACTTATGTATTAAAATGGCATGGCTTCAAGCGAAAGAAATCATTTGCGTACTGAAACAGAATTGTCATGGCAATTGATAATATATCCAGTTTAGAGTTGAGGAGGTGATTAGTTTTCAAGATCTTTTAAGTTATATATGATATAAATCGAGCGAGGCATGTCACGGAGGGACAAAACTGTAACCAATTTAGGACTATCAAAGTGACCAATAACATTTCAATATTTTTCAAATTATGGTTTGTATAACTTGACTTGTGTTATTATTTTTAAGGCAAAAACAAGTAGGAACGATCAAATATCATATTTACCGGTATTCATTTGTTTCTATAAGCACTAGATTTTTGGAGCAATTAAAATGCCAAAGTTTGAAACAAGATTTATATTTTATAATTCATAATATGATGTGTATTTGGTGTTAAAAGTTCACAATTTACAAAATATATTTGAAAATGGAACAATATATATTTAAAACTAATAAAAAAAAAAATGAAGGTTTTTCATTAAAATATGTCCAGCCAAAAAAAAAAAAAAAAATGACACACTATATGTCAATTTGGTGTGTCCTTGGTAATTTTGTATAGTACTTCCTTTTGTTTGTTCTAATTTCTATTGATCTAGTTATAATATTCAGACTTAAACCAAGTATTTGTCATATTTTATGTTGCCCAGTTGCCCAGTTATCCATCTTATAAAATAAGGAGTTGTGATATGATTGCCAGTGATACAGATATCTACCACTGTTTTCGTTGTGCCATTTTCACATCAGTAAGTTTTAGATTTTAGAGTGAATCCGTGTCATTGTGACTCAAAGCAGCAATCTGCTGTAGCTACACTCTGGTTTGTATATGGTCCAAGTGTTGAAGATAAAAAGTGTTTCTGGTTCCATAGGTTTAGAAGAACCTGCTATCATGGCAGATAATAAAATAAGATAATGTGGTATGATTACCATGAGAATACTATCCGCCATCAGGGGCGTTAACAACTATATGTCACTGTTCGGCCTTCAACAAAGTCAAAGACCCTTACGGCATAGAATGGTGTTGTCAAGGATAGTATTTTTACAATTTGTCGCCATTAAGTATATCATATATGACTAAATTGTAAAAAAAAATGTATACTTATGTATTAAAATGGCATGGCTTCAAGCGAAAGAAATCATTTGCGTACTGAAACAGAATTGTCATGGCAATTGATAATATATCCAGTTTAGAGTTGAGGAGGTGATTAGTTTTCAAGATCTTTAAGTTATATATGATATAAATCGAGCGAGGCATGTCACGGAGGGACAAAACTGTAACCAATTTAGGACTATCAAAGTGACCAATAACATTTCAATATTTTCAAATTATGGTTTGTATAACTTGACTTGTGTTATTATTTTTAAGGCAAAAACAAGTAGGAACGATCAAATATCATATTTACCGGTATTCATTTGTTTCTATAAGCACTAGATTTTGGAGCAATTAAAATGCCAAAGTTTGAAACAAGATTTATATTTTATAATTCATAATATGATGTGTATTTGGTGTTAAAGTTCACAATTTACAAAATATATTTGAAAATGGAACAATATATATTTAAAACTAATAAAAAAAAAAAAAAATGAAGGTTTTCATTAAAATATGTCCAGCCAAAAAAAAATGACACACTATATGTCAATTTGGTGTGTCCTTGGTAATTTTGTATAGTACTTCCTTTTGTTTGTTCTAATTTCTATTGATCTAGTTATAATATTCAGACTTAAACCAAGTATTTGTCATATTTTATGTTGCCCAGTTGCCCAGTTATCCATCTTATAAAATAAGGAGTTGTGATATGATTGCCAGTGATACAGATATCTACCACAGTTTTCGTTGTGCCATTTTCACATCAGTAAGTTTTAGATTTTAGAGTGAATCCGTGTCATTGTGACTCAAAGCAGCAATCTGCTGTAGCTACACTCTGGTTTGTATATGGTCCAAGTGTTGAAGATAAAAGTGTTTCTGGTTCCATAGGTTTAGAAGAACCTGCTATCATGGCAGATAATAAAATAAGATAATGTGGTATGATTACCATGAGAATACTATCCGCCATCAGGGCGTTAACAACTATATGTCACTGTTCGGCCTTCAACAAAGTCAAAGACCCTTACGGCATAGAATGGTGTTGTCAAGGATAGTATTTTTACAATTTGTCGCCATTAAGTATATCATATATGACTAAATTGTAAAAAAAAAAAATGTATACTTATGTATTAAAATGGCATGGCTTCAAGCGAAAGAAATCATTTGCGTACTGAAACAGAATTGTCATGGCAATTGATTATATATCCAGTTTAGAGTTGAGGAGGTGATTAGTTTTCAAGATCTTTTAAGTTATATATGATATAAATCGAGCGAGGCATGTCACGGAGGGACAAAACTGTAACCAATTTAGGACTATCAAAGTGACCAATAACATTTCAATATTTTTCAAATTATGGTTTGTATAACTTGACTTGTGTTATTATTTTTAAGGCAAAAACAAGTAGGAACGATCAAATATCATATTTACCGGTATTCATTTGTTTCTATAAGCACTAGATTTTTGGAGCAATTAAAATGCCAAAGTTTGAAACAAGATTTATATTTTATAATTCATAATATGATGTGTATTTGGTGTTAAAAGTTCACAATTTACAAAATATATTTGAAAATGGAACAATATATATTTAAAACTAATAAAAAAAAAAAAAAATGAAGGTTTTTCATTAAAATATGTCCAGCCAAAAAAAAAAAAAAATGACACACTATATGTCAATTTGGTGTGTCCTTGGTAATTTTGTATAGTACTTCCTTTTGTTTGTTCTAATTTCTATTTATCTAGTTATAATATTCAGACTTAAACCAAGTATTTGTCATATTTTATGTTGCCCAGTTGCCCAGTTATCCATCTTATAAAATAAGGAGTTGTGATATGATTGCCAGTGATACAGATATCTACCACAGTTTTCGTTGTGCCATTTTCACATCAGTAAGTTTTTAGATTTTAGAGTGAATCCGTGTCATTGTGACTCAAAGCAGCAATCTGCTGTAGCTACACTCTGGTTTGTATATGGTCCAAGTGTTGAAGATAAAAGTGTTTCTGGTTCCATAGGTTTAGAAGAACCTGCTATCATGGCAGATAATAAAAATAAGATAATGTGGTATGATTACCATGAGAATACTATCCGCCATCAGGGCGTTAACAACTATATGTCACTGTTCGGCCTTCAACAAAGTCAAAGACCCTTACGGCATAGAATGGTGTTGTCAAGGATAGTATTTTTTACAATTTGTCGCCATTAAGTATATCATATATGACTAAATTGTAAAAACAAATGTGTATACTTATGTATTAAAATGGCATGGCTTCAAGCGAAAGAAATCATTTGCGTACTGAAACAGAATTGTCATGGCAATTGATAATATATCCAGTTTAGAGTTGAGGAGGTGATTAGTTTTCAAGATCTTTTAAGTTATATATGATATAAATCGAGCGAGGCATGTCACGGAGGGACAAAACTATATGTCACTGTTCGGCCTTCAACAAAGTCAAAGACCCTTACGGCATAGAATGGTGTTGTCAAGGATAGTATTTTTACAATTTGTCGCCATTAAGTATATCATATATGACTAAATTGTAAAAAAAATGTGATACTTATGTATTAAAATGGCATGGCTTCAAGCGAAAGAAATCATTTGCGTACTGAAACAGAATTGTCATGGCAATTGATTATATATCCAGTTTAGAGTTGAGGAGGTGATTAGTTTTCAAGATCTTTTAAGTTATATATGATATAAATCGAGCGAGGCATGTCACGGAGGGACAAAACTGTAACCAATTTAGGACTATCAAAGTGACCAATAACATTTCAATATTTTTCAAATTATGGTTTGTATAACTTGACTTGTGTTATTATTTTAAGGCAAAAACAAGTAGGAACGATCAAATATCATATTTACCGGTATTCATTTGTTTCTATAAGCACTAGATTTTTGGAGCAATTAAAATGCCAAAGTTTGAAACAAGATTTATATTTTATAATTCATAATATGATGTGTATTTGGTGTTAAAAGTTCACAATTTACAAAATATATTTGAAAATGGAACAATATATATTTAAAACTAATAAAAAAAAAAAAATGAAGGTTTTTCATTAAAAATATGTCCAGCCAAAAAAAAAAAATGACACACTATATGTCAATTTGGTGTGTCCTTGGTAATTTTGTATAGTACTTCCTTTGTTTGTTCTAATTTCTATTTATCTAGTTATAATATTCAGACTTAAACCAAGTATTTGTCATATTTTATGTTGCCCAGTTGCCCAGTTATCCATCTTATAAAATAAGGAGTTGTGATATGATTGCCAGTGATACAGATATCTACCACAGTTTTCGTTGTGCCATTTTCACATCAGTAAGTTTTTAGATTTTAGAGTGAATCCGTGTCATTGTGACTCAAAGCAGCAATCTGCTGTAGCTACACTCTGGTTTGTATATGGTCCAAGTGTTGAAGATAAAAGTGTTTCTGGTTCCATAGGTTTAGAAGAACCTGCTATCATGGCAGATAATAAAATAAGATAATGTGGTATGATTACCATGAGAATACTATCCGCCATCAGGGGCGTTAACAACTATATGTCACTGTTCGGCCTTCAACAAAGTCAAAGACCCTTACGGCATAGAATGGTGTTGTCAAGGATAGTATTTTTTACAATTTGTCGCCATTAAGTATATCATATATGACTAAATTGTAAAAACAAATGTATACTTATGTATTAAAATGGCATGGCTTCAAGCGAAAGAAATCATTTGCGTACTGAAACAGAATTGTCATGGCAATTGATAATATATCCAGTTTAGAGTTGAGGAGGTGATTAGTTTTCAAGATCTTTTAAGTTATATATGATATAAATCGAGCGAGGCATGTCACGGAGGGACAAAACTATGTTGAACTAGACAGGTTTTATCAAGGCAATAAGACTATGAATGGTTACAGGAAGGAGATCTGTACCATTTTGAGATATTTACTTACTTACTTTATAAGGGGCAGGCATGATCTGAAGGTACAAATTTTTAGTTGCAATGAAATGGTCAAACAAGCACATACTGTTAATTCAGAAATGTTCACCCTGATAGTTTGAGAATGTATCAGGATTTATTGTGTGTCAAGCAATGAGTGATTTGTCAGTGAAGTAGACATTTATTATAATTCATCATTAGTGCAGTTTGAATGTATGATGATAGATAATCTAAAGTGTACTTATTTATCAAGATGATGTGAATTTAACATGATATATCAGTGGTGCTTGTCATTGAGGTCCACCATCTTTTCCAACCCTTCCCCTTTCTAATTTCTATTGATCTAGTTATAATATTCAGACTTAAACCAAGTATTTGTCATATTTTATTTTTAAAAAAATTTTTTAAATAACAAAAGAAATTTAAAGATTAAAATATTTGAATATTTTTAAACCCAATGGAATTTTAATTTCATTTTCCTTTAAAGTTTTGTTAAAAAAAAGAAAAGTTTTTGGGAAAAAATTTTTTGTTAAAAGTAATTTAAAAAATCTTTGGAAGGTTTAAGGTTTTTTTAATAAATAAAAATTTTTTAAATAAATTTTTGTGGGAAAAATTTGCATTTTTTTCCCAAAAATCCAAAGGGGCAAAGAAAAACTTAAAATTTTAATAATAAAAAAAGGGGTTTTTTCCAATTTTAAAATTTTTTAAAAAGAAATTGGAAAAAAATGGAATTGAATTTTAAATTTTTTAAAATTTTTAAAAAATGGGGGAAAAAAAAATTTTAAATTTTTAAATTTTAAAAATTTAAAAAAAACATTTTAGGAAAGGGCCTTTATTAGGGGGATGGAAAGGAACTTTTTTTGCATTTTAACAAAAGAAATTTAAAATTTTTAAAATGGTAAGGGTGATATTTTGGGTCAAACCAGTTTTTAGAAACCCCAAAAATTTTAAAAAACTTTTTAAAATTGTTGAAAAATTTAATTAAGGGATTTTTTTTAATTTTTTAAAAATGAAAAAAATTTTAAAAAACTTTTCGGGAAAACAAATTTTAAAAAAATTTAATTTAAATATTTTTTTTTTAAGGGGAGTTTAAAAATTTTAACTTAACCCTTTATTTTAAAAATTTTAATCTTTAAATTTTCCAAATTTTTAAACATCCCCTTTTTTTTTAAAAATAAATTTTCTTTTGACAAAATTTTTTTTTCCCAAAAGGGAAAATTTAAAAATTAAAATTTTTTTCCCAAAATTTATTATTTTTTAAAAATAAAAATTGGGGTTTAAATTATATTTAATAAATTAAATTCTTTTTGGTTTTCCCTTTTTTAAAAAAAAAAATTTTAAAAAAAAAAGGGTATTTGGGTTAAAAAACCGTTTTTAAATTAAAAATCTTTGAAGCGTTTTTAAAAAACAAAGAAAATTTTAAAAAAAATTTTTCAAAAACTTTTTTAAAAAAAAATTTTTAAAAATTATGAATTTTTGTTTAAAATGTAAAATTTTTCATAAAACATGGTTTTAAAAAAGAAATTTATTTAATTTTAAAATTTTAAGGAAAAAGCAAAAAATTTCTTTTTTAATTAAATCTTTAACCCTTTTAATAAAAAGAAAAAATTTAAATTAAAAAATTTTAAAGAAAATTTTAAAATTCCCTTTAAAATTTTTTAAAAACGGAAAATTTTATTTATTCAATTTTTTGGTTTAAAATTTAATTTTAAAAAGCCCAAAAAATTTAAAAAAATTAAACAAATTTTAGGGAAATTTAAAAATTTTTAAAAATTTACAACAAAAGAAAAAGCATTTAAAAATTGAAAAAATTAAATGTTTTTTTTCAGGGGTATTAAGAAAATTTGAAATTTAAACCCTTAAATCAAAAAAATATTTAAATTTAACAATTTTAAAGACCCTTTAAAATAAAATTAATGAAAAAAAATTTAAAAACCTTTTAAAAAATTTTTTAAAAAAATTTCCTTTTTTTTCAAAAATTTTTTGGGAAAATTTTAAAAAAATATTTAGTTTTAAGTTGAAAATTTTTTTTAAAAAAATTACAAATTTAAAAATTTTGAAAAATTTTCAAAACCGGGGCCCAAAAATTTAAAAAATAAAATTTTAAACAGGGAAAAATAAAAATTCCTTTTAAAAAATTAAATGTAAATTTTTTTAAAAAAAGAAATTCCCAAAAAAACAAATTTATGATTGAAAAAAATTTTTAAAAAGAGGCCAAAAAAAAAAAAAAAGAAAACAAAAATAAAATACAATACACAATAAAAAAAATTTAAATTTCAAAGACCCCCAAAAAAATTTGAAAACGAAACTTAAATTTTTTTTTTTCATTTTAAATTTTAAAAAAAAAGGTTTAAAAAAAGTAAATATAAATTTTTTTAAAAAAAAAAAGGAAAAAAAAAAAGAAAGAAATTTTTAAATTTCTTTGAAATTTCTTTAAAATAAAGAAAAAAAGAAAAACCAAAAAAATTTTGGTCAAAAAAATTTTAAAATTTTTAAAAAAAATAAATTGGTGAAATTAGATTTTAATAAAAATCATTTTGTTGGTCAGAAAACAAATTTGGTCCTTGATTATGTTTATATCTGATAAAATTTGATGAGACAAGTAAAATGAGACTTTATATATACTAAGAATTATGTGTTGTCTACTAAACCTGTCTGATTAACAAAATTATTTCGTATTGACTCAGTATCAAGATCATAGGAATCAATAAAACAAGTGAAGAAAATGACGGATCACACTTGTATTCATATTCTATATCAACAACAAATAAAAGCCTGTTTTGATATAAGATGTCAACACTTCTATCAGCTTGTTTTGATGTAAGATGTCAACACTTCTATCAGCCTGTTTTGAGTTAAGATGTCAACACTTCCATCAACCTGTTTTGATGTGAGATATTAGAATAACATAAACGGTACCACTTTTTCTGCACCAGATGCGCATTTCGACAATCAATGTCTCTTCAGTGATGCTTGTGGCCAAAATATTTGAAAATCCAAAGCTTATTAAAATATAAAGAGCTATAAACCAAAAGGACCAAAAGTATAGCCAAAGCTGGGCAAGGGATCAGAGCTTTACATGAAGGAGATACATTCCTTAACTTTAAATGATTTCCAAAATTTTGTAACAGCAGATTTTAATAACTCAAAATTCGTATTTTCATGCCAGTACCAAAGTACTGGCTACTGGGCTGATGATACCCTCGGGGACTATCAGTCCACCAGCAGATGCATCGACCCAGTGGTAGTAATAACATAAGCGGTACCAAATTTTCTGCACCAGATGCGCATTTCGACAATCAATGTCTCTTCAGTGAAGCTCGTGGCTAAAATAGAAGTGTCACAATCAAAAAAATTTTTTTCTAAACTAATGTTTACAATATACGTATCATTTGAGACAAATCCAAATATAAATAAAACATAACAAACATTTGTTGTTTTCACAAATTGTTTGACATCAGATCTGTTTAAAAATTAATATCTAACTTAGAATATAAACACAGCTTGAGCTCATCTACGTCCTATAAACAAATAAAATCAGATGTTTACCAAAATATCAGCAGACAAAATACAACATGTATCATATGATTCAGATCCGTGTGGTGAGATGTCAGAACTTCCATCAGAACTGTCATTTGAAACATTTTTATAAATGTGTAAAATATCAATATCAATTGGTTCCTTTTGATAAAACGATAAAATTAAGATCCAATTTGATATAATTCTTACAAGTATTTGCTATTATTACAGATGATGAACTTTAGATCTGACTGTCGAATTTATATAATATGACTAAGGAGTTAACACATAATGTTCTCACCAAATTCTTATTGGTAAGTTAAATCATATCTTAGTAAAACATTGTTTGTCATAAAAGACACTTGATCCTTTATTATGTTTATTATCTGATAAAGTTTGATCAGAAGTCAAATGATTATCCAACATAAATAAGTAAAAATCAATTTATAACATGTACCATTTCATTCAGACCCATATTGTGAACTGTCAAAACTTCAAACGGAACTGTCATTTGAAACATTTTGTAAGAAATGTATGAAATTCAATATTTATATCTATTATCTGACTAAAAGTTAACACAACACGCTCTTTTCAAATCTTTTGATTTTATGGTTTACCTGTTTTAAGAACCTTTAACCATTTATTTGGTAAAGCACATTTTAGTCTTGAAATTTCAAACATTAGATTGGATTTTGAGGATACTTTATTAGATATCATATCTTGAGAAATGTTACCATTCTGGTCAATAATATCATTCATATGAATAATGCCCTCTTTTATCCATTCTGTAAAACTAAACCTTTTCTTTGAAACTTTATCAGTTTGTTTCCCACAAGATTTTTTTTTTTTTTTTTTTCATCAGTCTTATGTTTGCTTTGTTTTACTTTGTCTTGTTACGCTCCCATATAGAATATACATTACAGTTTTAAACTCATGAATAAATTCATATGGTAAGTTTGTTACTGAAACTAAATATGTGTTTGAGAAGATATTTTACAATTTCTATTATACCTATCATTGCATGATTTTTCGTTTTCCAGTTACTTATTATTTTTCACATTTTTTTTTTAAATTATTTTCAGCTTATCGAATTCGTATTCAGACAAGTTCAATCATATTTCAATGAAATATTTTTGTCAGAAAACAAACTTGGTCCTTTATCATGTTTATTATGTGATAAAGTTTGATGAGACAAGTAACATAAGACCCGCATAGGAAAATACATAGAATATTAATATACCTTGATTCCTTTCGAGGAAACACATCCTAATACAAATATTTGTTTGTCAGAAAACAAAGTTGGTTCTTTATCATGGTTATTATCTGATAAAGTTTGATGATACAAATAAAACGAGACTTGCATAGATAAATGCATAGAATATTACTATACCTTGATTTCTTTTGATGAGGCAAATCCTTATACAAATATTTTTATCAGAGAACAAAATTGGTTCTTTATCATGTTTATTATCTGATAAAGTTTGATGAGACAAGTAAAATGAGACTAGCATAGACAAATGTATAGAATATTTGTAGACCTTGATTCCTTTTGAGGAGACAAATCCTAATACAAATATAATATACCAAGTATTTGGTTTTATTTCAAAAATTTTTTAACAGAGAATCTGTTTAAATAATAGTATCTGAACTAAAATATAAACACGACTTGTTCTTGTCAACTTCTTATTAACAAATTCAATCAGATGTTAACAATCAAAAAGAATGTCAGTAAACCAAATAAAACATGTAGTATCTGATTCTGTTCCATATCTTGTATATTCTACATTAATGGCAAATACACAACATGTTTGTTGATGGATTTGCTTCGTTAGATGGCGAAATCAACACTATCCTAGTAAATACAATTTAATCGTGAAATGTATAAACTTGAAGAACTGATCTTATCTGACCTCAAACTTTAACTCAACTCGTCAACTTCTTATTACAAGGTAAAATCAAAGATTTAAAAAAAATGTTTTTGTTGTCAGAAAACAAAATAAGTTTTTCAGTGCAACAAGACAAGTACAATGAAACCCCACTTTTGATAATCTAACACATATTTGTTGTTGATCAGACCTGTCTGATTAAAAACAATTGTGTGGTATTTCAGAATAAAGAGGAGTAAAATCGGACCTAAATAGGAATCATACATTTGCATTTTGGCCTCACTGACCAGGTTAAGTTTTTCAAATAAGATCATGAAAGTTAGTGTGCAATGCAATTATGTTTAGATACCAAAAATAATATATATTGCCGCCTTGAAATGTATTTTATGGACATGAAGATTGTTTTATGCATGTTTGTTGTGGGTAGTTTCTGTTTGACAGCCTGTATATTCATATCCATACCAGACAAAAGACCAAGACTTGTTGTAATGGTTACAAATATTTCTTTTCGCTCAAACTTTTCCATTAAATTTAAAATAAAAAAATGAGTTGAAAAGCATCTGATTTTTATTTGATCACTTGATGGATGGATGTCAACATTTTCTGGTTCCAGAAAAGGTACAACTTGTATACGTACAATATAACTCATCATGCTCTATTCTTATTTTGACCAAATTTTATGGAAACATGTGCCATTTTCATGTTCCTTTGTGTTGCCATTAATAAACAATAAAGAAATATAGCATCATTTTAACTTTCGGACATCAAATCTAGCAATGTCTAGGCTTTACATGAAGATACTAGTGTGATAGTGAAACATGTTAACAGTGCATTACACAAACATGTACACTAAGCTAAACTTGTAGGAAAGCACAACAAGAGAATTGTTTAAAATGACGAGGAGCAATCTAGTTTCCGTCTGCAATTGTGTAATGCTACAGGTACCTATGGCTTCTTAGAAAGCACATACATTGTACATTTATTGATATTAAGATTCGTCATCCGTTTCTGAGGGAGGTCTTTAAGGATGGCAAACTCATCATACCTTTTCATTTTCATCCGTTTTAATCCTACTTTAAAAGAAAATGTGAATATCCAAAAGGTAGAAACATTTGATATAAAAACATTGACACAGAAAGCTTAAAATGCTATGAAAATGAATGATGCTTAGGGTTTATTAACCAATAGTGATGACGCGGGTCTTTATCACTAGTAATCAATCATTTCATTTACAGCTCTACATTCAGTCTTGAGGAACGTGCCGCTACAAGACCAAAATATCTCATAACGACAGGTTATTATGAAAGACAGTTTAGGAGATCTGGATTATACAATCGATACATGTATTAAAAAAAATGCAAACGTACATTAAAATTGTAAATATATAATGTTTCTGCCATGTTCAACGAGATCTTGAGTATAATACTGAATGAACATGTTAGTTTTGTCGTTTTAATTGTTTTACATTGTCATTTCAGGGCCTTTTATAGCTGACTATGCGGTATGGGCTTTGCTCATTGTTGAAGGCCGTACGGTGACCTATAGTTAATTTCTGTGTCATTTTGGTCTCTTGTGGACAGTTGTCTGATTGGCAATCATACCAAATCTTCTTTTTATTTGTAGTTAGATGATAGGTCACATGGTATATATTTTCCATGTGTTCTGACGCTAAGAAAATTTTGATGTTTAATTTTAAATGCAATGTTCCAAATTCAAATTCCAAGAAAAACTTATAACATTTTATTTTTGTTTTAAACTGGTTGATGATACATCAGATGACACTGATTAAGAGGAGGCTATCAGAGAAAGATATCAATTTGAAGTTGAAGTTAATCTTCTGATTATGAAATATTAATTTAGAATCTCCTAAAAGTGCATTTACATGTATAGTACATTTTTATTAAGACGGAGTCTACACCACGTAAGAAAAAGTATGTGGAATGATCCGAATCTAAAATCCCTGCATAATGCAAATCAAAATAAAATAAAGAACTGCCCCATGAGCGCATAAAACGCCCGTCGCCCTTTTTGCTCATCTTTATGCTTTAAGGATGTACTCAGGTGAAATAAAAAATCTGGAATTTAAAATTAATAATAAAGGCAATAGTAGTATACCGTTGTTCAATTGTCATAAATCGATTAAACTGAAACAAATCCGGGTCACAAAATAAAATTGAGGAAACACATCAACTATAATATTTTTACTTTTACATACATAAATTAAAATAAAAATAGAGTTAAAAGCAAAAGGATAAGACATAACACAACATCCAACCAGAATTACAAATGGAACATCATAACTAAATACATGAATGTTGGATGTTCAAATACCGAGACACGTCTAATAGCAATACGAATTTACACTCAGCAAAACAGTCACATTCGGGAATAGGTCACGTTCGGTACTTAGAAGACCAGACGACGTAGATGGTAAACCACAATCTAAGACGTGGTAAAATGTCGTTAGTTAGTATTGATCAACCAATACGTGGTGGTGTCCATAAAATTTACGAAGTGTCATGTTTAATCTTTCCTCCTCCATACTCTGTTGGAGCAGTTTCTGCGTAATGAGCACATGTATATGAAGTCCGTATAGTTTGAACATCAACTGAGATATGTAAAGACCATACGATGGGGCAGAGGGTATGTTACTGCTGAGAAATGGGAAATTTATAATTTGGAAGTTGAAATCGTCCCGTTTGTCATATATTTCAACCGTGTCAATATTGATTAAAAGATCAAGGTATGAAGTAATCCTCCTAGTATCAGTAGTATCCTTAATTTCAAGTTCACTGGGATATATGAGATGTAAGTACTGGCTGAAATACGGGTTATCAGTGATAGGACAGCATCTATATATCTGGAAGTAAAATTAAAGAATTTCGCAAGGTGCTTTTTGTGTGTGTCTTTTATAAAGTTTTAAATGAATTCTGCTTCATACGAGTACAAAACAAATCGGCCAGTAGGGTGCATAATTATTACCCATTGCAATACCGACTGTCTATTGAAATATTAATCCACCAAACTCAACAAATATATTGTCGATCAAAAGTCCAGCATTTTGATAATATCATCTTCAGTATATTTTCTGGTAGAATCAGTGTGGTTCTTTGCAAAATAAAATTATTATAACCCAAAAACAAGAAATTTATATCTACGATTCCCATTTTATAGAAAAGCTCTGTTTAATGAGATGGTGAAGTCGATCTTTTAATTGAGCATGTAGAATAGTAGTATAAATCGAAAGTTTTATAATGTTGCTGCACAATTGCAGAGATTGTGATCTAAGATTAAGCAGTAGATCTTTGGAATTTTCAAGAATCCACATCTGATTTACTCCACTGGTGCAATATATCTCATCACAATATTTTTGAAGGCAATCTTTTACTGTAGAAAGAATAGTAGTCAGCACGTTAGAAAGATGTTTAGTTGAACATCTTGATGATCTAGCTTTGTATCGTTCTTTATAAAGCTTTTGTATCCCGTATAATGACGGTAGATTTACTTCGTTTTCTTTGATGTTAATACCAAAAGAAAGAAGGACAAATTTGTGATTTTGTAAAATTTCATCCTTTGTAAATGATGTTAAAGAATATGTAGGATTACCAGTTTTGCTGTTTATTCCAAGCCTTTTTGAGACATTTCAAGTAACGGTTTTACATATGAAGACAATATTATTGGAGGCTTTATCTGGTGGAACAACGACATATTTGTCATGCAAAGAGGATAAAGCATCCACAACCTCAGGGTTCTTGAATGGGTTAAACCAGACGTGCATTGGGCATCAGTTAAGGAACAAAATAAGCTAAACATATTGATAGGTTATGGAACTCCTTTTCGAGATATTTGATTTTTAAAAAAAAGCGGGAAGCTGACTAGGACTTTTACCTTATAGTTTGCACTGGCATTATGTGGGTCTCAAATTGTAAACAAAGAAATCTATAATCTGCTGAAATTTTATAATGACCTTTTATGAGCTATGAAAGTCTTCTGTGAAATGAAATGTGGGTGATATGAGAAAAAATAATGTATTCTGTACCTTAGGAATAAAACCCAAGTAGTCCGAACATCTGACAAAACTTCCTGAATTTCACTTGACTACATTTTTGTTAAACTAATAATACTATGTTTACTGCTCAGACAGACCCCGTTTATCAACTAAAAAAAAAAAAAAAAAAACCATGCACACAAAACATAAAACATGAATAATGTGGAACTATTAAGGCTACCTCAAGTTCAACTAAGTTTGTGGCCTCGATTTTTAAACGAATGGAATTCTATAACCGTCTTGAAAAGGTCTTTCAGAAAATTGCGTTTGTATACATTTATGGTTTAAAATTTCTTTTATTTCAGATGACTGAGAAAGATGGAAAAAAACGCATCAAACTGTTTCCAGTTTAGGACCCTCACAGTGACGAATGGTGCATTTTAATATCTTTCAAGTTATGTTTTGTATAAGTGAATTTACAATTTTTATGTACATGTAATTATGATAATTTTTCAGGATAATTTTGTGCATATTTGCATATTTAGTGTTAAAATTTCAAAGTTCTAAACTGTTAAAGGGTATTGGAAAATGGAACAATTGATATTTAAAATCTAATAAAAGGATTTTTCTTTAGAAATATGTTCAGCTAAAATAAGAAAAAACAAACTATATATCAATTTAGTGTGTCTTTGGTAAATTTGTACAGTACTTTTGTTTTTTGTTCTAAATTCTATTGATCAAATAATCAAATAGTTTTAAAATTCAGACTGAAACCAAGTGTTTGTCACATTTTATTTTCCCGGTTATCCATCTTATGAAATAAGGAGATGGGATATGATTGCCAGTGAGACAGCTATCTACTATAGTTGTCTTTTTACCCTTTTCACAACAGTAACTTTTATAGTGAATAAGGTTCATTGTGACATATAGGAACAATCTGTTGAATCCACACTCTGATTTTTATAAGGTACAAGTGTTAAAGATAACAAACGCTTCTGGTTCCAAAGGTCTAGAAGAACATGCTATCAGGGCATATAATAAAATTATAAGTGTGAATTTACGAGGATGTTTCATCAGTGAAGTGTGAATGTTAATTTCAATTTCAGTTTTGTGTGAATTAAATTGACTTTACCATAGGAGTATTGTTAATTTTAATTTGACATTACCCTGAGTGGTGAGCATTCATCAGCAGTGATGTTTGATTTGATGGAGATTCATACAGTGGTAAGTACATTTATAAAGAATCCTTACCAGTTTTGTGTATATTGATAATAATTCTTCATCAGTGAATAGGTAATTTATCAGGAGTCAGTGTCAGTGTAAATTTTTTCAGAACTGTCAGTTTAAAAAATGTAAATACAAATGATATCAATGGATTCAGAAGGACGACATGAAAAATGTGATTCAACTTTATATAATTCGAAAATTTCTTTGATATTATTAATATATAATTGACATAAGATGTGTTTAATGAATATTATTTGCCTTAAAATGTTAACACAACATTTCATCATCAAATTGTTAGTAGCAAGTGAAATCAGATGCTTACAAAATTATGTTTACGCCAGAAAGCTAAATAGGTATCTGATTAAGTACAACGAGATACGTAGAAATAAGATCAAACTTTATATAATTGTTACTTATATCGGTTGTCCTCTGAAGAAGCAAACAAAATGCTTCCAAATTATGTTTATGTCATCAACCTAAGGAGATTAAAGGTTGTAATGTTTTGATATAAAATGGTAAAATGAATCTATGTTGCTTATTTTGATGTATATTTAAACATCTTTACAAATTTAAAAAGAGGGACGAAAGATGCCAGAGGGACAGTCAAACTCATAGATCGAAAACAAACTGACAACGCCATGGCCAAAAATAAAAGACAAACAGACAAATAATAGTACAGATGACACAACATAGAAAACTAAAGACTAAACAACACGAACCCCACCAAAAATCGGGGGCGATATCAGATGTTCCAGAAGGGTAAGCAGACCCCTCTCCACATTTGGCACCCGTCGTGTTGCTTATGTTATTACAAATCCGGTAAATAGTATAATTCGGTAAGTCACATTCGTGAAAAGGGAAGGGTATTGTAGTTACGATATAAGGAACATATCCGATATCAAATGTGAAACGGTTATTCCATAACGGTCAACCAACTCGTGATGGCGTCCGTAAAATTTACGAAGGGATGATTTCAACTTCACCATTTGGAACTCTTGGTTTAATAGCTTCGTGCTGTTGGGAAACGGATTTCCACATAAGGAAATTGTAGAAGGAGATTGTAGCATGTCTACATGTGATAATGACATCGAAACTTTGACACATTCTGTACAGGAATATTTACAAAAGTAAATCATTCATTATTGAGGATTCTAAATCATACAAAAAAATGTTGTTGGCTTGTAATGACGACAATGAACTAGTATCCAATGAAAGAAGAAAACAGTTGCTTAAACAGAAGCAAGACAATCTGCGTTCTAATCAAATCTGTTGAAATTGTTGTAGAATAATAATATTTATGTCAATGCCTTAATGTTGAGTTAATATTTAAGCTGTTATTTCTGTAATCTATAAAATAAGGAGATGTGGTATAATTCCCAATGAGAAAACTTACAAGAGACCAAAGGAGCATGTCAGATTATTATAGATGTTATCAACATTCATAGTTATCGACTGATTATGCCATAATTTTTATTTATTGGTATCAAAATGCAATTGTGGCATTTTTTCACTGGTATTTCTGTCTTATTTAATAAATTTGTATTGGCTTATTAAAAGACAATTGTAATCACTACCATTGATAGATACTTTTGAAGCCTGGTTTTCGTTCTTTCTGATTTTGAAGCACCCAATACAATCGAGTCAACATGTCATACGTATCTTAAAACTTGTATAATATTAATGAATACATATTGCTGTCCAGATAAAATATGAATTTTCAATTATTACTTTTTCCTTTAACATTAAATTGGTGGCCATGGTAAAAAGAAAAAACAAACATTTACTTATTTTTACACAATTTTATACAATCTTTAAGTATATTTAATTTATAATAATATTTTTAATAAACATATTTGAATTAAGACTTTGAATGTTTCACATTAAATTAAAATACTTTAAATGATACCGGTTTTATATAATTTGATGCAAAATAAATCATGTAAAGGATGGCTTTATGTCAAAACAAAATGTCAATTGTGCATGTCTAAAAGTGTAGATTTTGGCAAAATGGGAAAAGTTTAACTTTTGAGACTTCAGATATAATTCATCATAAATGTTTCATCCGAGAAACTTCAGAATTTTGGATATCTATCTAGCCACGTGCAAAAACAGTAAAATGTTCTATATATGACCTATGATTGAAGAATAGTATATATCCTAGAATTGGACATCTGTCAAATCGACAAAATAATCCCAAAATGCCTTTAATTTTATCACCTCATAATTCCTGTGTACTTTTCAAATTTTGTCCGAATTAAACAATCCAAAGAGATTTTTCAGGAAAAAAAATCTTTCTAACTTAATCCTGACAATCTTTTTATTGTAGTCATGTTTTACAAACAAACCAAAAATTATCTTATTCAAAATTCTTGAAAAGGTTTTTCAGCAAAATACTTTTGTATACATTTATAGCTTAATTTGTTTTATTTCAGATGACTGAACACGATGAAAAACCCGAATAAAACTGTAACCAATCTAGGACTGTCAAAATGAGCAATAACATTTCAATATCTTTCAAATTATGATTTGTATAACTTGACTTGTGTTATTTTTTAAGGCAAAAAAAAGAAGGAACGATCAAATATCATATTTACCGGTTATCATTTGTTTCCTTAAACACCAAATGTTTTGGAGCAATTAAAATGCCAAAGTTTGAAGCAAGATTTATATGTTATAATCCATAAAACCATGTATATTTGGTGTTAAAGTTCAAAATTTTCAAAATGTATTTGAAAATGGAGCAATATATATTTACAAACTAATTAAAAAAAAAAAATGAAAAACAATTTAAAGTTTTTCCTTAAAAATATGTCAAGCCAAAAAAAAAAAAAAAAAAAAAAAAATGACATTGTATATCAATTTTGTGTGTGCTTGGTTATTTTGTAAAGTACTAAATTCTATTGTTCAAATTAACAAATAGTTATAATATTCAGACTTTAACCAAGTATTTGTAATATTTTGTGTTGCCCAGTTATCCATCTTATGAAAAAAGGAGTTGTGACATGTTTCCCAGTGATACAGCTATCTACCACAGTTTTCGTTGTGCCATTTCACATCAGTACTATTTAGATTTTAGAGTGAATCAGGGTCATTGTGATTTAAGGCAACAATCTGCTGTAGCCACACTCTGATTTGTATATGGTCCAAGTGTTGAAGATAAAAGTGCTTCTGGTTCCAAAGGTTTAGAAGAACCTGCTTTCATTGCAGATAATAAAAATAAGAAGATGTGGTATGATTACAATGAGAATACTATCCGCCATCAGAGACGTTAACAACTATATGTCACTGTTCGGCCTTCAACAAAGTCAAAGACCCTTACGGCATAGAATGGTGTTGTCAAGGAGAGTATTTGTTTACAATTTGTCGCCGTTCAGTACATCATATATGACTTAATTATAAAAATAAATGTATACTTATGTATTAATATGGCAATTTCAATTCCAATGTTTGCCCTCTGCATAGGCTTGAGATGCACTATCATACCCATGCACTTTAATGAGTTAAAGTCATAGGAAATGATAGTAATTAAGACCACATGTGAATGTTTTAAAATCATTTATAAACAAATTAACAAGTCTGTCATGAGTTAAATAAAAGGATACATTAAGTATTATTTTGTTGGAGAAAATCTGTGTTTCGACATGTATTTTTAAAGGTCATAATTAATAACAATACAGTACAAAGTTATATGGTCCACGGAGTGTATCAATCTGTCTTATAATTAGGTAAAACTGGTTTATTAATGAACATATTATTGTCAGTGCTCTTAACTAAAGTAGCCCTTGGTCAAAGGTTTGACATTTCTCTACCTCCCAAAATGGACTACAGGGCTCGATCATGTTAAGGGAGGGATCTTAACACATTTTGATATAAGTAATGATGAAGAGAAGGGCATGACTTCAATATGTTCAAGGAAAGAAATCATTTGCGTACTGAAACAGAATTGTCATGGCAATTGATAATATATACAGTTTAGAGTTGAGGATGTAAATAGCTTTCAAGATCTTTTAAGTTATATATATGATATAAATCGAGCGAGGCATGTCGCGGAGGGACAAAACTATGTTGCACTAGACAGGTTTTATCAAGGTAAATACGATCATGACTGGTTAAAGGAAGGAGATCTGTACCATTTTAAGATATTTACTGATTTGCTTTATTAGGGGCGGGTATGACCTGAAGGTACATTTTTTCAAGTTGCAATGAAATGGTCAAGCAAGCACATACTGTTATATCAGAAATGTTTGTAATCAGTGACGAATGATATGTTCCTTATGTCGTTACTACAATCCCGTTCCTTTTCACGAATGTGACCTACCGAATAAGACTATTTACCCTATTTGTGACATTTTACCTATTGTTTTTGTTTGTTTTGTTCACACATCGTTGTCAATATAATGGAATTTGAAGTGATAATTTGTGTTGATTCATCATCAGTGAAGTGTAAAGAATGAATTTTCATATCAGTGAAGTGTGAAAGAATGAAGATTCGTTTCAGTGAAGTGAAGCAAACGAGAAATTCTAAAGATTAAAATTATTCTGAGATAAATTGATCCAAATAGGAATCATACACTTCAATTTTGGTCTCTCTGACCGCTTTATGTTCAAATATGAACATGAAAGGCAGTGTGCAATGCAATTATGTTTAGATAGATAATCATAATACATGTGTATATTGCCGCCTTCCAAGTGTGTTTTATGAACATCAAGATTGTTTTATGTATGTTTGTTATGAATAGTTTCTGTTTGACAGCCTGTATTTTCATATCCATACCAGACAAAGGACCGAAAACTTATTGTAATAATTACAAACGTTTCTTTTCACACAAACTTTTCATTAAATTTTATATAAAAATGAGTTGAAAAGCATCTGATTTGTATTTGATCACTTGATGTATAAATGTCAAAGTGTTCTGGTTCCAGTAAAGGAACAACATGTACATGTACAACTCATCATGCTTATATTCTAATTTTGAACACATTTTAAGGAAACAAGGGCCATATTGATGTCCCATTGTGTTGCCATTGATTATCAATTAGGAACTCTAGCACCATTTTAACTATCAGAAATCAAATCTAGCAATGTCAAGATAATGGTTTGATAATGGTCAAACATGTTTAAATTATTGACACAAACATGTACAGTAAACTATAGTTGTTAGAAAGCACAAGAGAAGTGTTTAAAATTATGAGGGTCAATTTTATTGTTGTCCTCAATTGTGTAATGCTTCATGAACCTATAGCTTCTTACAAAACACATGCGGTGTACATTTATTGGTATTGAGATTATCCATCCATTTCTTAGGGGAGTTCTTAAAGGATTTTAATCATTACTTTCCTTATCATCTATTCTAATCTTACTTAAACAACAAATGTGACTATCCAAAACATAGAAAACAATTATATAAAACATTGAAACAGAAAATATTAAAATGCTATGAAAATGAAAGATGCTCATGGCTCATTGAATGAGTTATGTCCTTCATGATCAATAGTGCTGGCGCGGGCCTTAATCACTATCAATAAATCAATTCTTACAGATGTCTACAGTAAGGCTTGTGGAACTTGTCGCTACAAGACCAAAATATCTCAAAACAATAAGTAATAAGTAAGGACAGTTTAGAAGATCTGGATCATACAATAGATACGCGTTTTAAAAAAGAAGACATAAGTTCATTACATACAATAAAGTTGTACATCTGTAATGCTTCTGTCATGTTCTACAAGTTCTTTAGTTTAATAGTGAATGAATATGTTATAAGATGTCAATATATCTTCAGATATATTTTACATGTGTTTGTATGCTAAGAAAATTTTGATATTTAATTTTAAATGCAATGTTCCAAATTAAAGTTCAAAAAAAAACTGATTACATTTTATTCATCTGTTAACTGGTTTATGATACATCAGATGAAATTGACTAAGATGATGCTATCATAGAAATATATATAAACAATTTACCAAAAACTTCTTCAAAGCATTTTTGGGTCAGAAAACTGGAAAATCATCTACTTTTATCAATAACATCCTAGAACTCGTAAACATTATCAAAATATAAATGGAGCTTACGTCAATAGATATTAACAATTAAACAAAGTTGCATGCAAATTGGAGAAAGTGTCTTTGAGTTATTGTCCAAAGTGTTGACGACGGACGGACAGACGATCAGACAATTGTATACCATTAATATGTTCTGTAACAGGGCGTATACAAATGAAACATAGCACACATACACACATAAATGACAATGTGTATTCCATAAGGGTTTCAATCTCCTCATATATGAGTCCTGCAAAATAAAATCTAACTTGAAATACATGTGTATTGTAGTCCTGTTTTACAATACATTTAAATTGATCTTATTCAAAATTCTTGAAAAGGTCTTTCAAAACAAAATACTTCTGTAGATATTGATAGCTTGAAATTTCTTTTATTTAAGATCACCAGGATGACTTAACAAATTGGAAAAAAAATGCATCAAACTGTTATCAATTTAGGACCCTCAAAGTGATAAATAGAACACTTGAATATCTCTCAAGTTTCGGTTTGTATAACTTCACTCGTGTTATAATTTGTATGTAAAAGAGGAGGAAAGATACCAGAGGGACAGTCAAACTCATAGATCGAAAACAAACTGAAAACGCCATGGCCAAAAAAAAAAAAAAAGAAAGACAAACAGACAAATAATAGTACAGATGACACTACATAGAAAACTAAAGACTAAGCAACACGAACCCCACCAAAAACTGGGGTGATCTCACGTGCTCCGTACATGTAAATATTATAATTTTTCATGTTAGTTTTGTAATATTAGTAATAAGTTTTGTTTATATAGTTATATAGTATATATAGTACTTTCTTTTGTTTTGTTCTAAATTATATTGGTAAAATAACAGAATATGATTTTATTGAAACTTAAACCTTTGGGATTTTCTTTAAACATATGTCCAGCAAAGAAAATGACAAACAATATCAATTTGGTGTGTCATTGGTAATTTGTTATAGTACTTTTTGATGAAATAAACACATAGTTATAATATTCAAACTGAAACCAAGTATTTGTCACATTTGTGTTCCCAGTTATTAATCTTATCAAATAGGAGATATTATATGATTGCCAGTGAGACAGCTATCTTCCACAGTTGTCTTTGTGCCATTTTCACAACAACAGTTTTTTTCTACAGGAAATCAGGGACATTGTGACATATGACAACAATCTGATGTAGTCACAATCTTATTTGTATATGGTCCAAGTGTAGACGATATAAGTGTTTCTAGTTTCACAGGTTAGAAGAACCTGTTATCATGACAGATAATAGCAATAAGAACATCATATACTAAAATGTAAACACTTATGTTTTAGTATGACAGTTTTGCACTATCCCACCAATGCACTTCAATGAGGACTAGACACAGAAAAGGAATTTAATTAAGACCATATGGTAATGTCATTTAAGTCAATTTATAAAGATAACAAATCTGTCAAGAGTTTTAAACAAAACGTATGCATTACACATGTCTGGGGAAAATCAGTGTTTTAACATGTGTCTTTATAGGGCGTAATTCATAACAATACAGAAGGAAAGTTATAATCTTCCACAATTGTATCAATCTGTCTAATGATTAGGTAAAACAGGTTTATGAATTAACATTGTTGGCAGTGCTCTATATTAAAGATGCTCTTGATAAAAGGGTCTTTAATTTTCATCTTCCTCTAACTATGGAACACAGGGGCTCGTCTCATTAATGTTTTTATACTGAAATCTATGCCAGTCGACTGGTATGCGTTCTACATTGTCTTTATAGCGGACAATGTAGAACGCATACCAGTCGGCTGATATATATTACACCCCAAAACACGAACCCTGTACATGGACAATATCTATAGCTAAAGGAAGGACATCTGTTTCATTTTAGATATATTTACTGATTTACTTTATTAGAGGGCGGGGCATGATCTGAAGATATACATTTTAGTTGCACTGAACAGTCTTGTCAAGGTAATCAAGAAAATACTGTAAATTCAGAAAGGTTTGCAATGTTTTCATTATTGAGAACATTTCTGGTATCTTTCGTCCCTCTTCCTGAAATGGCAAAATTAAACTATTATATTTTGAATTGTTCAACAATCATAAAAATAAATGCACTCAATAATTTCTGAATTTAAAGTTGAACTTGAATAGTAAATTTCAAGTTTAGAGGTTATTTTCTATAGGATTCAACACAATTTCTTGAGGTGCTGCGTCTATATAATAAATCTTGAAGGTGTATGTCAAAGGGTGAACAGGCTGTGTTCTAACAACAATAGACATTAAAAAATAGTATTTTGCAATCAAATTCATGTAAAGAATAGTTTTCTCATATCTTACAATTTTACGATTTTTGCATTTTTTACCTTCTGTTATGCAAAAATTAAAGAGATACCACCATTTTTGTAGATTATATAGTACTAGACTTCCTTATAAGTAGTATAGTCATAAGTGTTGTTCTCTTTCGGTGATACATAATTAAAAACATATACAAACTGGCCTTTTCCCATACATTGCATTGAAAATTTGCCGTTGGAAGTTTTATATTGAAAATATTAAAAAATGTCGAATTCACAAACAATTGCAAAAGAAAATTATATATATATACCCAGTCAGCATGTGATACTAATTTGGTAAAAATATGTTTAACCAAGTTAAACTTGGGATCTAAATTTACATGATGTTAATGAGACCTTGTGTCAATTACATGTCAAAGTAATTAATAACATTTCTATTACATTCGTTTTAAATGTAATTAACACTACGCGAAAAGCAGATTAACAACAATTTGGGCAATTATGTAAATGTTTGACAAATGTAACTACTTTTCTGCCAGATATGTTTGCGGACCTACTAATGTATATGTAAATGTATTATTCCTTTTGCATTATTTGTGACGTCCACAAAATATGCCAAAGATAATTCTTTTATTTCCATAGCTTTATTCATATTCCAAAGATATGTAAAGATAGGCCTTAGATTTGCCTGCACTTTCCAGGATAGGAGATGTATGCAAAGTTCAAAATCTGCATAACTGTTTTACAGAGGTGTGGGCCGTTTTGAGAGACCGCGGTTTATAACACATTTACAACCAATGTAGATGCTGTCAAATGTTTGTGATATATTTGCAAACGTTTGTCGATATCGTCTTTGTATGTAAAGAAGTGTATTTTATTTACTAATACTTTCCATTTTCATAAATATTTTGATAAATATCGATATTTGCAACTTATCTTTACAGACGTATGCAAAGTTTTGAGAGACCGTGGTTTATAAAACATTTACAGCCAAAGTAAATGCTGTCAAATGTTTGTGTTACATTTGCAAACGTTTGTCGATATAGTTTATGTATGTAAAGACATGTATTTTATTTACTAATACTTTCCATTATCATAGTTATTTTGATAAATATTAATATTTACAACATATCTTTACAGACGTATGCAAAGTTTTGAGAGACCGCGATTTATAACCAATGCGAATGCTGTCAAATGTTTGTGTTATATTTGCAAACGTTTGTCGATATCGTTCATGTTTGTAAAGAAATGTATTTCATTTACTAATACTTTCCAGTATTATAGTTATTTTGCTAAATATTGATATTTGCAACATATCTTTACACAGGTATGCAAAGGTTTTAGAGACCGCGGTTTATAAAACCTTTACAATAAAGTAAATGCTGACAAATATTTGCTTATTTTGCAAACATTTGTCGGATGTATTCATGTACGTAAAGAAATGCATTTTATTTACTTCATAGTTATTATATGAAACATTGATACTGTTAAGTTGTCTTTGCACAGGTATAGCTTTGCGAGACTGCAGTTTATATCTCGCATGCACAACAGACGTAATGAGGGTCGTGATTAGAGCTAAAGAAGAAAAAAGAAAAATAATTTACTCCCAAAAATTAGATAAAAGCGTCTAATATATACAGAATATAAAATAATCATGACACTGGACATATAATATAAAAAAAAAAAGAGAAATATGACCTAAATTATCATAGAATACAGATATGAAAGACCCCATCCAGACCCTAGTTAGATGTGTCGATTATTTTGCATTTACAGAAAATATAAATCCATATATTTGAATTGAAGTAGATATTGTTCTTCCTGATTCAAAACAGAACTGATTGAAGATATAATTCATGATATTAAAATACGGAAAGGTGCTTTTAAATGTCGGACCGATGATTTTTGTTTGTTTTTTTTTCTATTTGAATAAATAAGAAAATCTCCAAAGCTTTACTCCAGAACCATGGAAAATATTTAAAACAGTAATGGGGATTTTTTATTTTAAAGATCTTGCTTGCATAACAAAACACAGATGCTTTAAAATGTTCATAACTTTCCTTACAGCAGAGTTTACAATTCGATATGCTTATATCAGAACAGAAACTAAGACGATGAATTGTAACAGTAAATTGACATTTTGTACATCTTATAGACACATAATACATTGGTTGATGGATTGATTTGTGTAAACGTCCAGTTACAAATACTACATGAATCTCAGGTGTAGGAAGGAATGCACTATTATAATAGCACTGTGCTTAATTGTAAGCAACTTTACCTTTTGTACTCCAAAATATGAAAACAACGATGTCATTCAGGAACGAACTCTAAACTAGAATAAATAAGATCAAATCGATAAACACAGTACTTTTCTCAACCCAAGCTTAAGTCTACCAATCTTGGTGTGGACTTGTAAAAAGTTAGTTTAGCTTCTGCTTATTTGTGATCTTTTTTTTCATTTTAAACAAGAAAATACAAATGAATTATTTCAATATAACTTGAGCCAAGGCGTGTGTTTTGCATGATCCTATAATTTGAAAATACACGAGTATGCACATACATGTATTTTATCATAATGTTTATGTTTACAATTGAAAATGTCTAATAATAAAATAAAGAAAGAGCATTAATCAACTATCCCTTAATAGGTGGTAAATGTGTCACTTGTATGTAAATGAAGGGATTTTCCTGACTGTGAAATGGTTCATCTTTTAGCACTACAGGGTACCTTAAAAGGAAAACCGTGTGTTAATTACCAAACTTGATCTAATAACGTTAATTGTGTATAATACAATCCAGACGTTGTAAAAGATTGATAATATACAAATATACAAATAACGCAATCCAGGAATATACCGGTAAGACATCGGTGTCATTCTGTAATTAAACATGCAGTTTGCATTCGTGAAAACGTGTTAATAATTTGAAAAACGCAAATGATTTACAAGTTTACATGCTAGAAAATTAAAGAAGAAATAAGAACCGTTACTGTAACATTGTATCTAAAAATATGTTGAAATTATAAACAGTAAATCTTTTTAAACAATTATCTTTTGTATATAAAAAAACATTCTCGTTTTCCCGCTTCTCATAGCAGATATAATAGATTCGATGCAAAGCAAGTAATTTAATTTTTGAACGAGGTAAAATCTCTGTATTTCGTGTTTTAACAAGAATAAAATGACCAATATTAATGAAAACAAAACTACATCAATTTCAATAATCTTCCTGCTCCTGTATCATTTTTATTCTAATTATATTCAAGTTCTTAATCAATTCAAAATTTTAATAAAAATGTTGGTACCCTTTGGTTTCCCGATCTTGACTTTATCCTATTTAAAGTACATGTATTTGTTCCAATCGCTTTATCCTATTCAAAGTACATGTATTTGTTCCAAACGAAGGCTCAAAATTTTAAAACATTTCTTTTCAAGATTAGCATTTCATTTCAAATCAAAATAATGTTGTTGCTGAATGATGTAAAGTTGATCGTCAGTATCGAACTCTACCTCCATTTTGTCATCAGTGACAACATATTAAAATTTGAAAACCTTTGGATGAAAGTTTCATAAGTCATCGCACGGAAACGGCTGGAGCAGCCCGCCCGCTCAGTACAACAATAAACCAATAACGGTCTGGAAAGCCGGTAATAAAAATAGCAAGTCATTAACAAATGTAGAATAAATACTGTTTACTGTCACATTCTGACATCCTTATGTTTATGTCGTATACTTGTAAACTGGTGTTTGTGTTTGAGTCGCTTTTGTTTTACTCAATGCAATAAGCAGTGTGTCGGCACTGATTTTGAAACTTGTCAGCAACAAGGTTGATATTTACCAGATAAATTAGATTTATAAACATCTGGCAATAATTGTACACGTTACAGAGCTAACAAGACCAGACGGAAGAACGGACGCCCGGTATTTCTATATCCCAATCAACGCGTCGCGCGGGGGACAAAAATCCAACGAAATCTTAAAATCATTTTGAATTTAGATTTCATATTAATTTGCACTTTGGTCTTCGGGGATGGGTGTGTTTTTGGTGTTTTTAGTTAGACATGATGAACAGGCCTGGTACAGCTGGTAAAAAAAGCACCTTTTCACAAAGTGGGAGACAAAACGACTCACAGACGATTAGCAAATGTGCCTTTTGTGGGGGCATATTGGTCACATAGGCGTCGGAAAAGCCGAGAGTATTCACAGTTTTATAAAGAGTTTATCTAACAAGTATACAAGTTTTATGTAAATTAAAGGTTACTATTTTTATTTGCATAAATTGAAATGAGGATATACACAGCAACCGGCCAATTAACGACAATCAAAACCAAAGACATATAGATAACACGTGACTAATGCAGGATGGACGATACAATTGAAAATGGAAGTATTATTTTACTGCTAATCTGTTACAGTAGTTTTAGTAAAGATTCGTTGGTCTCTTGAATATGAAAGTTAATAAGTATATTTAGTATAATTTTAAATAAATCAAAATATAACATCATATGTTCACAACAATAGTCAGATTTAAGATATAACAGCAACATAGTTCAGTCTCCTAGTATGTATTTGTTAGTCTTGAAAAATTCAAACCAAGGAGATGTGATATGATTGCCAATTAAACAACTTTCCAACAAAGACCAAATGACGTCCATGTTAGTTTGCTATATTCGAGATCTCCCAATTACCATCCCACTATGAACTGCTTATACAAAAAGATATTTTGTCACCAAATAATTTATAATAATTTATAAAATAATACATCATTATATATGCTAATATAAATTGTGTTCCTCGGCTAAATACTGGGATCATATTGTTTTACCATATTCCTTTCGACAGTTCGTCCCGCACTTGGTATACTTTCTTTTTTTTTATGACAGGTTGCTAAATTTGGCATTTTGAAATATATTGCGCCGATTTATTATTTACCTATATTGAGGGTGCATATATATTCTCTGTATCATTTTTCTTTAAAATTTCTCACGAACGACAGAATAATGAACTTGGTGTATTTGAGTGATATTTTGCATACACTTTGCTAGGTTTGTCCGACTAACTACGAACACAACCCACATGATTACATCATACAGAGTATCCTATATTTAGATTGTGTATTTTATCAGGATGTTGATTTTCTTTTAATTTTCACAACTAACAGAATGTTTAACCTTTTTGACTGCTGCACCAAATGTGTTGTTCAGACACAACAATTCAAATTGCACTGTATCGTCCTGTAAATGCATGAAATATTTGCCTCCGGACGTTGCACAACCATCAATCAATCAATTCAAATTGTACATCAATATCATTGTTTACCAAATTACGTTATTCTGTAACTTCACACGTTTTCTGTCAAATTCTAAGCGTATCGGTCAACTTTGAAGCAATGTATATAAAAACAAGGATGATGACATATGTCTTTCTATATACTAGTATATAAAACAAAATAAGAGGCTGTGGTATGATTGCCAATGCTACAACTCTCCACAAGAGACCAAATGACACTGAAATTTACATCTATAGGTCATTGTACTGCCTTGAACAATGAGCAAAGCCCATACCGCATAGTCAGCTTTAAAAGGCTCCGAAATGACATATGTAACAATTCAAACGAGAAAACTAAGGACCTAATGTATGTACAAAATAATGAACGAAAAACAAATATGTTACATAGCAATAAACTAAATCACTGGCTACTTGACTCGGGACAGGAACATACAGAATGTGACGGGGTTAAAGCGCCAACCTCCCTAACCTGTGACATAAACTGGACCCTGTTGTGATCACTTATCGCTACACTAACGGTGCGAAGCTTAAGATGGAATGGCGGACTAGTTTAAACTGGGGCAGTTGTGTAACAGTACATCATAAGAATAAAAAGGCTTAGCTCATCAGATTGGAAACAAATAGAGTACATCTAACAAAAACAGAGTGGACGTGGAAGGGTACTTATACATCCCAACAACCAAAAGACTTTAAGTACAGATCTAAAAGTACTCGCAGTTACTGACAGCGAGTTGAGAGCTAATTACAACTAATACAAAAGCATGCATCGTAGATGCATGGATTCAGTATACAATCCTGGATAATATATTAGTTTTAGTCTTTCTCCGTATATAAGAACAAAGCTATTAAAAAAGTTAAAACAAGGCATTTTCCTATGTAAATTTGTCGTAAAATTGACGTTTTTAATCAAATTTACGAAAAAACAAAATGGTGACCCCATTTTTTATTACATATACCAATGTAACTCGATTCAAAGTACAAGTGTGCCAACAATTTTGAAATCGGGAGATATGGCATTCGGTATCGTGTTATCTTGATATATAATTACACAGTTTTGGATTATGAAGAAAATTTGCCCACTTGCAGGGGAACACGAAACTGCATTGAAAATGAAAAATCTGGAGTAAAATTAAACAAACAAACCTAGGTTAGAAAAAGACACTACTTTTAGAAAACAAATAAAACAAATACAATCATAATAATTTAGTCGAATAAAAAGATGTACATAACTAGAATGACATCTTCTATGAGGAGTGGATGGGGTTTACCGAAAGGAGAATAATGGGCTAAAAGATACATAATAGAAAAGAAAAGGATAGGTCAAAATTTAAGAATAGACAATAGTGGGCTTCTAGAATATAAAGAATAGAGAATAATGGGAAAATTTATATAGAATAGAGGAAAATTGGCGTAAATAATATTAAGAGTTGAAGAACACCCACCTCCTCCTTTTCCAGACCCTCTTTATCCTATGACTGTTAAAAGAAAGAAGCGCCGTAATTCATAGGAACAAATGTATTTGACATATATTATTTTCTTTCATAAAGTCTTGTATAATTGGAAACATTGTCAACTAGTAATGCTTATTATTAGAAATGAAATTGATATCTATTCGTTATTTCATGAATCACAAAGTAAAGTTAACTAGTGCATTTTAAGAATAATGGACAAAAATAACGGACAAGAAGTCGCATGACAAGCAGTCACAATTTACAATAAAAGTTAGTACATATTAAGTTTAATTATCAATATTTACAATGAACAAGATTTATATTTGGGTAGTTCATATTATGACTTCCATTTAACATAGTTCTAGTCTAGCTGGAGTTGTTGCATGTCTCCTCTCTACTCTGACGTCTTGGGTAGCATTTTTCATTTCTGTACTTTTGTTTTTGTGTTGTAAACGTTCACACTTAATTTTGTGTGTAAATGGTTGATAAATTAGTGTTGGCACTATCTTAGTGCTAAAGATTAATCTTATCTGCTAAGAGTGTATCTAGTAGCAATCTTAGAAGGATTGACAGTCTGTAAACTCATGTTGCGCTTTCAACCCTTAGAGCACTCTTTACCCTTCTTGGAACGCTCGTTTAATTTTATTTGATCTACTTGAATCGTCTTTGAATTCTCATAGCATATGATGTGTGTCCACATTCTTTTTACTGAAAACTTTACAGTGCACCCCAATCTTTATCTTAGTTAATGAAAATAGCAACTGCAGTTTTTCCGGCGCATAACTGTTGTCCTTACAAACTAGAACCTAAGTTCAACAAATTTAACAAGATGCATTACAGGAAAGCAGGACTTCACTTACCCCTCTCCCCCCCCCAAAAAAAAAACAAACAAACAAACAAACACAAAAAAAACAATAAACAAAATCACTGTTGCTAGTACCTGGACTGTGACATGCGACCCCAATGCTAGTAAATACGGGTGCAGTACTAGTCCAAAACGTGTGCATTGATTAGTAGATACAATCGTGAAATGAGTGTGCGTCTCTTGCCAAAAGCAATTCACTTTAATATTTCTTTTTACATTTGAGCCACCTGTGATTTTTTTAAAGTTTTTAAGCATTTTTTACAATAGATATAAGAAGATGTGGTATGAGTGCCAATGAGACAACTCTCCATCCAAGTCACAATTTTTAATAGTAAACCATTATAGGTCAAAGTATGGTCTTCAACACGGAGCCTTGGCTCACACTGAACAGCAAGCTATAGAGGGCCCCAAAATGACAGTGTAAAACCATTCAAAAGGAAAACCAACGGTCTAATCTGTATAAAAACGAGAAAAGAGAAACACTTATGAACCACATTAACAAGCGACAACTACTGAACATCAGATTCCTGACTATTAATTTATGAACTAACCTCACATTTTGAATAGTCATTTGAATATATAGGCATTTGCATTGATGGATTCTGCCAGATTTGCAACTTGCATAATTAACTAATGACAAATTAATTAAATTATAAAGGTCATGTTTGGTACCCGAAGAACTAAAACTTCAATAGATAAACCGGTAAATTGAAGTTCAACCTGCATAGGTATTACAACATCGTGAACGGAGGAGTTGTATGTAAAATAAAAGATAGCCAATGGGACGAATACTTTTATCCGCCAGGGACCAACGGAATTGATATTTACAGCTTCAACGATAAGCATGATGCGAGTTACAGATTGTAAAAATCAGAAATGTGCCTAGATATATATATATATATATATATATATAGAGAGAGAGAGAGAGAGAGAGAGAGAGAGAGAGAGACAGCGGCTTGTCACCTTTTTGTTTTAATTTTTATTTGGAAAATATTCTTTAATATTTCAACTTATTTAGAGTTTCAAACACTTATCAATGCGATTTAACAATAACGGTAGTTGATGCATGTTGCCCCTATTTCCTTATTTTCCACCTGTGTGGAAAGCCAGTACAATGATGTTTTAGACTCGGATGTTAAAGGACAAATGATACATGTTTTGCGTAAAATATGTATAGGAAAGAGGCGCAAGATATTCCATTATTCAAACACGAATCATATACATTTCTGCTAAAACTATAAGTTTAGATTTCGTCTTGTTGTACAGGGTACAACTGCCTTATATTTTTAAAAATAGGTTTTCCATGATACGAGCCCCTATCAACAGTAGTGTAATTTGTATTTGTCGTTTACAAATCTTCTTGAAATATGTTAAAACAAATTTACTTCGTCACATCAATTTTGTGACTTATATAACCTTTAATCTTGTTTCAATGTTATTTCAATTGAAATGTGCAAATTATATGTTAAATGCAATTATTGCAAAAAAAAAAAAAAAGAATGAAAAAACCAAACTTATTTGATGATGATAGACAAAAAAAAAAAGATTCCTATCAAAGTACATATGAAAGCTGTAAAATTTTAGAATAGAATAGGCGGTCAATGAGATATCGAATGACTGATAGTCCGATAACTTATTTTAGTTTTGCGTATTCAAAACAACACACTCAAATGACAACGGCAGCATTGTTTTAAGACAATTTATAAATCATAAAGAAAGGATAATCATTTGTTCCTTATTATATTGATGGATATTGATCATAGCGGTGGTCTTCTAATGATCTTTTCGGACCAGATCTTTCTGTAAAGGTGATAATTGTCACACTTAACTGCTGATAAACCCCGTTGATCGGAGGAAGGGCGATGGAATGATACTATCTATCGATTTTGTTTGATTTTATTGATAAATTGTGTGTCAATTATGACACGTGATTCACTGGTTGTTTGTTTGTAATTTTTACTTTTTCTCACACACAAGAAAGTCTTTGCAGAGGAAGATTCATGAAGCACACGGAGTTCAACATCTCGCGACTAGACTTAACGGATAAGGAACACAAATATTACAAATATTCGTCAATAGATTTAACCTTTATATATGTGTGCAAACTAGCCAATTCTTTAAAAAAACATTCTCTGGAGATGTGTTTTGGGTCAAATATTATGTGGCAACTAATATACCGACGAAGGAATATTTCTAGACTATTTCAGAAACTTGGACTTTTCATAAAACCTGATAAATCGATCGACAACTTTCCGAATGCTACCGATTTTAAATTTGATACTGAGGCCGCATATCTAGTATTGTTTAGGCTTAATTTGTATATGTGAAATTATTTCTACAAGTAACCAGAGACATATATACTATATATATATATATGTCTCTGCATTAACTAACATATAATACATATTGTAGTATATGTCTCTTTAAAAAAATAAATTCTATGTTTTATAAAAGAGTGAATTACGACTCGTGCAATTCCAGAAGTTTCAAAGATATGCTCAAAGGAAACGATCGTTTTATGCTATACGAATGAACCATCATAACTTCCCAAGAATAGAAAATTTTGATGGATAAAGAAATTCACGCAGTACATCAAACAGAGACGAGATCAAGAATCGATTTTGTAGACCTGTAATTTTTATTTATACGAAATCATTGAAATACATGTATAATACATGATATTACCAATATGCCAAAACCAATCCCAACGCAGCTATATATGTCATATCATAGCTTGACCAGTAATGCTATGGCAATATTTGTCCATATGATCATATCATAGCACCTTTCAAATATACCAGCAAAGATAAACTAAATGCAGCGGTTTGTAAATATATGTAAATGTCGGTTTCTGAATACATTTACATAACATTTGCATACCTCTTCAAATCCTGGATTTCGTGTAGTGTAATTACATCACAATTACATTGATTTTCAAATGTAATTAATTAAATTACAATTACATTGCCAATGTAATTAGTTACATTTCAATTACTTTTATCCAAAGACAGGTAAGAGCTTTATCATTTAGAATAAGATTATGAATATGACAACAGGCTAGAATAGAATGAACCTTATGTATACATATATAGCGGTACGTTCACTTTTAAACAATGAAAACATTTCATCAAGATTTTTTTTTTTTTTTTAAGTTTTCAAAGATTTACATATATATATACAGATCCAGATTAGTATATTTTTATTCTTTAGAATATTTTCTTAAAATTTCAAATTTCTACTAGAAATGTAAGTTTATGTTTTAAAGGTTTTCTTTTGTACCTCAGTGAAATTTGAAGTAACTTTAAAGCTTCCCAAAAATTGTTTGACATCAGATATATTAAATTATTTTATCTTACTTACAATGTAAGCACAACTTAATCTCATCAACTTCTTGTAAACAGTTCAATCAGAAGTGTATCCACAAAATGAATCGGGGAAAAATACAACACGTATCAGTTGATTAAGACCAATGTTGGACCAACTGTCAAAACTTCAATCAGAAGTACACAGAGTAGAAGGATCAGGCAGAGAAAATATTATCTTTCATCACTTGGTGCTTCCTATACAGCATAGTACACTGGTCAGGTATTTGACAATATATGTACAGCAATCAATAACGGTGCAACATCAACATATAACAAATATCAAAACGTGTGTCATAAACCGAGGAATATTGTGCCAAAAAATTATAAACAAAAAATATATCATAGGAATCAATTAAAAAAGTGAATACAGTCACACTTGTATTTATACTTTACTTAAACAACGCATAAACAGCCTGTTTTGATATAAGATATCAACATCGATCAGTCTGGTTTTTTTTCTGTTAAATCTCACTGCATTTTTTTTTTTTTTTTTTTTTTTTTTTTTTGTTTTTTGGTAAACTAATGTATCCAATATATGTATAAGTTAAGACAATTTAAAAATAAATACATTTTAGCAAGCATTTGTTGTTTTCGAAATTGTTTGACATCAGATCTGTTTAGTTTAAATATTAATATCTAACTTAGAATTAGAATATAAACATAACTTGATCTAATCAATTTTTTTATCAACAAGTTCTATGAGATGTTTATCCACAAAAGAAATCAAAAACTAATTACACCATCAAGCATTTGATTCAGATCCATATTGTGAAATGTCAAAACTTCAATCAGAACTGTCATTTAAACATTTTTTATTGATGCCTTTCGATAAGTTACATTAAACCTGTGTAATTACTGTTATCTGACAAAGGAGTTAAATGTGAAATAACAAAAATACCAAACTCCGAGGAAAATTCAAAACGGAAAGTCCGTAATCATACACAATCAATAGCTTAAACACATTAAACGAATGGATAAAAACTGTCATATTCCTGACGATATGCATTTAATCTTCACGGGCAGTAGTACGAAATGGTGTCCTTCCAATTTGTAATATTAACATATAACACACATCAAATACTGGAACTGGACAATTTTGTGTACATTAAAGGCAATTTATTACACATGCATTAGTGGTCAAACTGAATATGATGTCCAGTTCCTCAATAAATCTTGGTCTACATAGACTACAAATAAACAACATGTTTTGGTGTGAGATATCATGACTGTCATTGTACATGTTGTATTATAACATATTTTGAAAGACACGAATAAAATATTCTCATCAATGGATTAGGCACTTTATACAATTGTATTTTTTTTTTTTTTTTTGTTAAACCTGTCTGATTAACACCAGGATAAACTGTCTATTTAGTATAAGTATTGATGTTAATACAAACAAAACGTTTTTCACAGAATAAGCATTGACGTTTATGGAAGAAAACACAGAATCATACACACCATTGCATAAGTTTTGTGTGAATTTAAGAGATATTCATTGTAAGGTTTGCTTTAATTTAAGCGATATGTTTATTTTTAGGGATTCATCATCCTAATAAGAGAATTCTAAAAGTTTCACCACCAAAAGTTAGAAAAAAAGAGGATTCAATCAGTGCTGTGTGAATAGATGAAGTGACATTATAATCAAAGTGTGAATTCATGAGGAATTATAATCAATAATGTAGGGTGTTTAGTCACGTGATCTGGCTATCGAGAAAACTACAACAAACCATAAAAATTCTTAACGTGTGTAGAACTTTCTTTATTTTCTCTGCAGATAAACAATAAATGTAAATTTCTTATATATCAATGAATTGCATTTTAAAAGAGCTTTTCAATAATACCAACTTTATCTAAATCCGACAAATAAAACTCTGATTATCTGTGTATGAAGTTGTAGACACCATTACGTTTGTGTGCGTGATAAATTATTATTGATTGGCACCTATTTTTATCTGGATACACACGTCAGTAGCTATTTATATCAGTAGCTATTTATAAACGGAACTCCGCTGGAACTGTTATCTGATTGGTTCCCCCGGTGTGATTCTGTTTAAAATAGAATATTTCTGCTGATGAATGTTTTTACTATAAAGATCGAGTATTGTTTTGTATATTAAAACAAGAAATACGTGCGGAAAATACATTTTCCGGGAGGTGGTGACACCAGAATTATGCCAGTCGACTGGTGTGCGTTCCACAGTGTGCTTATAGCGGACAATGTAGAACGCATACCAGTCTACTGATATATATTCGGTCCCAAAAACACGAACCCCTGTGCATGGACAAGATATATAGTTGAAGGAAGGACATCTGTATCATTTTAGAGATATTTACTGATTTACTTTATTAGGGGGCGGGGCATGATCTGAAGGTAAACATGTTTAGTTGCATTGAACGGTCTATTCATGGCAAGCAAGAACATACTGTTAATTCAGAAATGTTTGCAATGTTTTCATTATTGAGAATATTTCCTGAAATGGCAATATTTAAACTTGTATATTTGTGAATTGTTCCACAATCACAAAAATAAATGCACTCAACAGTTTCTGAATTTAAAGTTGAACTTGAATAGTAAATGTCAAGTTAAGGATCCAACACATTATCTTGAGGTGCTGCATCTTTATATCAAATATTAAAGGTGTGTGTCAGAGGGTGAATAGGCTGTGTTCTAACAACAATAGACATTAAAAAAAGTAGTTTTCAATCAAATTCATGTACTATTATTTCATAAAATTGAGAATGGAAATTGGGAAATTGTCGGAGAGACAACAACCCGACCAAACAGCAGAAAGCAGCTGAAGGCCACCAATGGGTAATCAACATAGAATAACATTGAAAGTACTCATGCGGCATGTTCAGTGATATTTCAGATATAAATACATAATTTTCAGTTATAGATCGACAAGTTGATATTGTTTACAACATTTTAGCAAAATTTTTGACACAGCCCGTTAACTGTTCCCTGACCTTAAACCTGTTTGGTAAACACTATGATTCTGTGTTGATTCATTAAATAGATGATATATATAACATCACCTTGGGTTCAGGAAAATACAACATGTATCATTTGATTCAGACCCATGTTGTGAACTGTCAAAACTTCTATCAGAACTGTCATTTGAAACTTTTTTGTAAGAAATATATGAAATTCAAAAATTCATAATATTATCTTACTAAGGAGTTAACACAGCACACTCCTATCAAATTATTTTGATTTTATTGATCTATCTGATTTAACTTCTTTTAACCATGCATTTGGTATAGCATATTTTAGTTTTGAAATTTCAAACATTATATTTGATTTTGAAGATACTCTATTAGATATAATATCTTGAGAAATGTTACCATTCCTGTCAATAATATCATTCATATACAAATTACAATCTCTTATCCATTCTTTAAAAACTAAACCTTTGATTTGAAACTTTATCAGTTTGGTTCCCGATAAGATTTGTTTTCTAATGTTTATAAGTTCAAAATAAATTCGACATTATTCTAATTTTGTCTTTTGAACAAGGACCTGATAATTTCTAAATAGAATTTTGGGTTAAATTTTATGTAGGTTTTGTTTGGAGTAATTATTGTATGTAATGTTGTACCAAATTGTTTAAAGTAAAATGTTGGAATCACTTCCCAAATTACACTCTTATATAGAATTGTAAATTAGAGTTTTAAACTCTTGAATCATGTAGTAAGTTTGTTACTGAAGCTAAATATGTAAGATTTGTTTTAAAGAAGCGATTTTACAATTGCTATTATACTTATCATTGAACAATTCTCTTTTTCCAGTGTCTTATTATTTTTTCACTTGTTTGTACTATTTTTTTTCAGTATTCAGCTGATCAAATCTCTTATTCAGATAAGTTCAAGCATATTTCAATAGACTATTTTTTGTCGTTTTTGTCGGAAAACATAGTTGGTTCTTTATCATGTAAGTTATCTGATAACATTTGATGAGACAATTAAACTTGTATAGACAAAATTTAATGCATAGAATATTAGTATACCTTGATTACTTTCGAGGAGACAAATCCTATTACATATATTTTGTATATATGTTCTCCCATTTATTTGTATTGTAGTCCTGTCATGTAATGTTGTCATTTTGGTGTTGTGGTTGACGTTGCCATAAAAGCAGGAGGTTTGGCATACCACAAAACCAGGTTGAACCCACCATTTTTTCTTAAAATGTCCTGTACCAAGTCAGGAAAATGGCCATTATAATATTATAGTTCGTTTCTGTGTGTGTTACATTTTAATGTTGTGTTTTTGTTGTGTCGTTGTTCTCCTCTTATATTTGATGCGTTTCCCTCAGTTTTAGTTTGTAACCAGGATTTGTTTTATCTCTATCGATATATGAGTTTGAAATGCGGTATACTACTGTTGCCTTTATTGTAACAAGTATTTGGTTTTTTTCAAAATATATCTAAATAAAGGCAACAGTAGTATACCGCTGTTCGATGTGTGAACAAAACAAACAGACATAATAGTTGAGTCTTGATTGTCGCGAATCAGATCTACTGTCCAGCAAGGGAAATGACCTGCATCAAGTTATAATTTTAGAGTAAAATTCATGTTTTCGGAAAAGTTCTAGAAAGTCTTATTCTCTACGGTATATCAGTGGCTCAAGTTAATGTGTTTGTGCCTAATGTATGTCGATACACCGACGAATACATCTTCTTCCTAAACAGGAATCAACGATACTACGTTCCATCATGAGCCTACATGTGGATGTATTGCAAATATTGTTGTCATACAAATAATTTCAGTTACTTAAAATATAAACGTATCGAGAAAAAGATAATAGGCTTATAATTTTGTATAAAAGTAAAATAAGAAAATACCGAATTCCAAGGAAAATTCAAAACGGAAAGTCCGTAATTAAATGGCAAAATAAAAGCTCAAACACATCAAACGAATGGATATCAACTGTCATATTCCTGACTTGGTACAGGCATTTTCTTATGTAGAAAATGGTGGATTGAACCTGGTTGTGTGGCTAGCCAAACCTCGCACTTTTATGGCAATGTTAAATATAACACTAAAATGACACCATTACATTACAGGAATACAGTACCAAAAAATAAAAGAACATTCAGGACAGAGAAATACACAAATAAACAATACAATAGTACATTTCGACATGCTAACCACAGAATAAAAACGAACACGTAGAACAACATAGGACAGCACACAAAACAGCACAACAGAACCACGGACTGTCTTTTACACCATCAGTGGATCTGTTTAAATAATAATATCTGACTTAGAACATTTACAATGAGAATAGAATGAATTCATGACGATTTGCAGTTAGTGGTGCGTGAGTTTTAATGATTTTTCAAAGTTTATGAATACTGATAAATTCATAAACTATTGATGTATCATTAATGAAATTCTTTCAGAGGTCTGTGAAATCCAAAAGGTTTCAGAATCAGTTGTGCGTCAATTAAATAGGCATCATCAGTATCGGAGTGTTAAGAGGATTGATTATCAGTGGTGTGTATGTCATAGGACTTTACCAATAGACATAGAACGACACTATAAAATATCAATTAAAAAGGCTTAACTAAATCCAAAGACATGGATCGATGAAATAAGGTGTGAGATGTTTCAGAAAGACAACCATAACCTTGAACAACATGCCACCAAATAGAATAATGTACACAGGTAAATGAATAGACGTTGACAATACAAAACACTTATCAAAGCTGGTATATATTAAAAACATTTTTTATTTTTCAAGATAAAAATTTTTTAAAAATTTTAAAAAAACCCCCTTTTTTTAAAAATTTGGGTTATTTTTAAAAAGGTTTTTTTTAAAAAATTTTTTTATAAATTATATTAAAATTTTTTAATTTCTTTCAACAGTTTATTTTGAAAAATTTAATTTTGAAAAACTAAAAGGGGAAAAATAAAAAAAAATTTAAACCAATTAAAAAGAAAAAAATTTTTTATAATGGCAAAAAAATTTAAAAAATATTTTAAAAAATTAAAACTTTAAAACCCTTTTAGATTGCTTAAAAAAAATTAAATTTTTTAAAAAAATATTTTCTTTTAAAAAAATTGAAGTTTTTTTAAAAACGGGGGTTTTAAAACCTTTTTTTTTTTTTTAGAATTAAAAAAAATTAAATTTTCCCAAACCAAAAATTTTTTGGGGGATTTTTTTAAAATTTCTTAAAAAAAAAAATTTCTTTTAAAAGTTTTAAATTAAAATTTTTAAACGAAAGGTTTAATTTTATTTTTGGAACTGCATAATTTTAAAAACCCTTTAAAAACAAATTGGTTAAAGGGAAGAAAAAAAATTTAATTTACTCCCAAAAAAAAAAATTAAAAATTTTTAAAAAAAGAAAATAAAACAAACTTTCAAAAATTAAAAAAAATTTATTTAAAAATTATTTTCCCAAAAAATTTTTTTAAAACTAAAAATTTTTTAGGAGGCTTTTTTTTTAAAAACAAAGAAAAAAAATAAATTTGAAAAAGGGTTTTGTTTTGTTTCCTATTAAAAAAAAGAAAGAAATTTAAATTAATTTTGTTTAAAAAAAGGGTTTTTAAATTTGAGAAATTTATTTTTGGGGTTTTTTAAAAATTTTTAAAAAATTTTAAAAATTTTTTAAAAAACCGGAAAATTTTTTAAAAACAAATTTTTAAATTTTTTAAAAAACTTGTTTAAAAGTTTAAAAATTTAAAAACCAAGAAAACAAGTTTTTTAAAATTAAAAAATTTGAAAATTTTTGAAATTTATTTAAAAAAATTTTTTTTTAAAAATTAGGAAAAAAACTTCCTTTTTCAAAATAAAATAATTAAAAAAAAAAATTTTTCCCTTTAAAAATTTTTTCCCAAAAAATTTAAAAATTTTTAAAAAAACCCAAAATTTTTTTTAAAAAAATCATTTTAAAAATTTCAACTTTTTAAAATTTTTAAATTTTAAATTTTACCTTTTTTAAAAAAGGGTTTTGTTTCCAACCATCCTTTTGGATTTGGGTTAAATTTTATTTCTTTCAAAATTTTTTTCTAAATTTTTTAAAAAAAAAAGTTTCAAAATTAAAATTTTGTTCATGAAAATTTAAATTGAAAACCTTTAACCCATTTGTATTTCCAAAAAATTTTGAAAAGGGGTTTATAAATAAAAAAAAAAGCCCCTAAAAAAATAGGGAAGTTTAAAAAATTTATTAAAAATTTTGAAAATTTTCTGAATTTAAATGTTTATTTTAAGAAACGGGTTTTTTAGGGTTTTTTTTTAATAAAAATTTGGCCTATTTTTAAAATTGTAAAACAATAATTTAAAAATTTTAAAAATAATTTACATTAAAAACAAGAAACGGAAGAACGGGCCCTTTTTTAACCCAAAAGCGTCCGGGGGAAAAAACCCGTTTAAAATATTTTGAAAACATATTAAATTTTCTTGGGGTGGGGTTTTTAGGAGAAAAAACCACGGGTAAAAAATTTTAAAAAACAAAACCTAAAAAATTTTTCCCTTTTGTTTCCCCTTTTCCAATAAAGGTTTAAAAAAGTTTAAAAAAAAGGTTTATTTTTAAATTTTTTAAAAAAAAATTTTACAAAAAAAGAAAAAAACCAAAAAAAAAAAAACAAAATAAAATAATAAGGGGTCCTTGTAATTTTTTTTTCCTAATTTTAATTAAAGTTTTATAAAATTTTTTAAAATTAAAAAGTTAAAATTTTTTGTTAAAATTTATTAAATTTAAATTTATTTTTAAAACCCAAAAATTAAATTTAAATTTTTCCAAAAAACCAAAATTTTAAAACAAATTAAATTAATTTCCCATTAAATTTCAAAAAAATTTTTCAAATATTTTAATTAATTTATAAAATTAAAAAATTTTGCCCAATAAAATTTTTAAAATTTAAAAAATTTTTTTTTTAAAATTTTTCCCCTTTAATCTTTTTAAAAGGGTTTAAACCCGGGAAAAGGGTTTTTTTTTTTGAGGGTTTAAAATTTCTTTATTTTTTTTTTAAAAAAATATGTTTATTATTTCTCCTTTTTTTTTCCGAAACAAAAAACTTTTTTTTTTGATCCTTTTGTTTTTAATAAAAAATGTTAATTTTTTAAATTTTTAAAAAGTTATTTTTAAAGTAAATTTTTTAAACAAAACCAAATTGTTTAACCTTAAAGGAAAAACCCGACCAAAAAACCCCATTCTAATCAAATAAAATTTTGGGGGAACAAATCCAAACAATTAAAATTTTTTAAAAAAATTTTAATTAAATTTTGATTTTCTATGGGGTTTTTATTTATTTTAAAATAAACTTTGGAAGCCAATTTACAAAAAAGAAAAAACACTAAATTTACCCAAAAGGCCCTTTTGTTTAAAATTTGGCCCATATTTAAAACCCAAAAAAAATTTAAAAAAAAAAATTAAAAGAAAAAAATTTTAATGAAAAATAAAAGGTTTTCCAAAAAAAAATTGGGGAAAGGAACCCCCAACCGGAAAAAGGCCCCTTTTGGAAACAAAACCAACTTAAGGGAAAGGGGAATTTAAAGGGGGGGTAACAAATAAAGAAAAAAACCCAAAGCATAGTTAAAAAAAGGTTTAAAAA